>QDEB01020781.1:0-14869 GCA_004193795.1 Asbolus verrucosus | reverse complement strand
AAATGTGTGAGATAGTCGTATTCATAAATGTATTAAATTTTATATGTCAAAACTATGAAATCCAGAAATCACCGAAATTTCTTCAAAATTAGTTGGAAGTTGAAATTTTTGAGAATGTATGCCCGGATAGCTCATAATTTTTATATAAAGCAACTTACTAGAAACAGCATTGGTTGTCTTTTTTTTACACCTTACCTAAATTTCAGCACAAGTGGCCCGCAGATACTAGGCGCTGCAATTTTTTCTCACTCAGTATAT
The DNA here is from genome assembly GCA_004193795.1 of Asbolus verrucosus. Lineage (NCBI taxonomy): Eukaryota > Metazoa > Arthropoda > Insecta > Coleoptera > Tenebrionidae > Asbolus > Asbolus verrucosus. The sequence continues at coordinate 14,611 of QDEB01020781.1, read as the reverse complement.
TCATAGTCGTCCAGTCAAGTCTTCATATCAAATTTTTTCAATCATTGTCATCTTGAGTAATTCGAACTCTGTCTTAACTGCGTACCTCAGGCGAACGATCTAAGCGCCGTACTGTGGTCATTTTATACAATAATAAGTAACAGGTACAGTGAAGCAGTTAGATTTTGAATGTACAAATGTACCTTTGAAAATAAGAATTGACTTACTTTCTGTGATTTGATATCCTGTAAACTCTGACGAATTTGCAAGACTAATCAAATTGAGTTGGTAAAGCAACTGCCTAATAAAACTCTTAAAAATTAGTGTACTGTCCATAATTTCCAAACTAAGAAAGGGATTATTTTATGTTTTTTTGGTTAAGTACTTTCAGTTTTTGCATCTTGGAGGCAAAACTGAAGCGCTGCGATCGCTACGCAGTTGGCTTATCATAACTAGAACTTTAGATTGCTGTACTTGTAACTGGAATTAGTTACAGCCTAAAGTTCTAGTACTATAATCTTTTTACCTAGTGTCCACTCATTGTAGCATATATTAGTTATTATTTAACGTCTTTACGGTTCAATTCATTTGCACTGCTTGTTTTGTGATAAAAACCTGTTGAAATCTAATGAAAAATGTTTCTATTTCAAATATATTTTTTAATTATTCTCATTTGTACTTGTTTCTACATACCTTACAATTATACTCTCAACGAAGAAGGAGTAAAAAAACTACAGCAAACTGTGGATCCTTAAATTTTTACAGTAGATTTTAACATTTTGTATAATTGGCCTGTTAAAGATACAGTGATAAGAGTTTAGTAGCAAATGGCATAAATTGGATTTGCCTTTTTTTAACAAGAGCGTGATTAACAGTGAAGAAGTGTCGCTTTACATCAACGTTAGCTGTATTCAATCCGTGGTTAATTACATGATTGGAATGAAACAAATCTAATTAAATGGTAAATTGATTTGATAGGTTATTTATGCAAAATTCGAAATAATTACACTGACGGGATAGTATCTCAGGACTAATTGAGATTACTTGGCGAGAGGAAAAGCTAAGGCACTTGTCGCTGGAACGTTCTATAAATATTTCTCTCAGTATCATGTGACGAGGTAAGTCTAATTTTGAGTTTTGATGTTGCACCATTGCGCTGTGATGTGCACATTTTTTGATTTCAATAGTATCTTTAAATATAGACAACCCAAAATACAACCTGATTACACATTTTTGAATTTATTAATTTTAATAATTAAGTAATTCAAAAAATAACTTACGGCCTCAAAAATGGAAATCCCATGAATCCACTATTATCGTACGTAACAAAGCAAAAGATATTATAAAGTAATTTTGTATACAGTTGGGAGCGAAATTAAGGGGGTGGTATTAATTTGTTGAGTGTAAAAATGACTTAACTGATACATTACAGCATAGTTGTTTACACCTAATTCGCACTATAAAAATTTGACAACTGCCACTTTAACTTCGCTCCCAGCCGTACGTGTGATGTCAGCTTATTAATATTCTTATTTTTATTTTAAATTAAGAATTATCTTTTATAAATTGGTTTCCTTCCAAACTTCTGTGTTTTGTCTTTTTAGAACCAAACATAATCCGCTTTTGTCACAGGTAATTAGTCAGTCAACAATTACAAAACACAATAAATAAAGTGAGGTTATGTCAATTTAATGATTAGTAGATTTCAGAGAAAAAAAAATTGAATTTTCACATCAGAATGGTGAAAATAGGTTTGCAAATCAAGGCAAATTTAGAACATATCGAGGAACTTTATACAAGTCACCCAGATTATACATTTTCATTGAAACTGAAATGTCTCAACTGTGGTGAAAGTTCAGAAAAGTGGCACGGCATTACCGAGTCGGAGACTTTCCAGACGAAAATCGGAAAATCAGAGACTCATTATTTAGCCAAGTGCAAACTGTGTGGTAGGGAAAATAGTTTGGACATCATTGAAGGCTCCAATGGTAAATAATTCTCAAAAATAGTTGGTCTAATTGACCAGTAACTTTTTTAGATAAATACACCAAGGAGGACCAAGAAAGGTTTAAAACCATTGTTATTTTTGACTGTCGTGGAATTGAACCGGTGGATTTTTCACCAGGTGAAGGATGGATTGCCAAAGCTGAAGAAAGCGGTAAAGTGTTCAACGATGTTGATTTAAATGAGAAAGAATGGGTTGATTATGATGAGAAACTCAAAGAGTCTGTTGGTGTTTATGATTTAGAATCACAATTTATTAAAATCAAATGAAAGTGTTTTATATACAACTAGGGTTCAATTCTTTACATTAAGAATTCTATAGATTTAAATGCATGTGTATTAACATTGCTTAATATACATTAAATTGAAATCTTAAACGACTATCACTAATTTTATACATGTATAGTGTGTGCAGAATAAAAAAAGAATAGTATAAATTGACAAAAACAAATAAATAATATACACACTTACTTAAAAAAGGGAATGAATTCTTTGAGATTTTGACAATATACATATGCGTTTTATTTCAATCACATTTAATAATGTGTGGACATTTGATTTACTGTTGCAACATCTAAAGCTTAATAAAAAAACAAAAGTCTTTCTTGGTGACTTGCAGACAACATGTGCCATCCCCTCTTTATACTTAAGTACTGGAGAATTGCACGGATACAGATTATCAAACCTGCAACAGAACTCACAGATAAGCAGAATAAGGATTAATTTTCTCCAATTACCAAATGTCATAATTAACCACCACAGCCAGCTGTTGTCTTTAGACGCTAATTCCGTCGAATGCTGAACGATAAACGTCCACTTAGCTAAAGACAGTCCGAAACCAGACAGGGCGCCGTATCTCGACGCGATTGTATGGCAGAAACACATCAACAGCAAGAACCCGATCCAGTTAAAGATGAAAGCGACTGAAATTTAACCAGTCAGTACAATTCATTAACAAACCACCGAGAAGTACCAAAAAACGCAATATAAAACATAAAGTCCGTCCCTAACAAACTCGTGTCCACGTCTTCATTTGATTCATTTTCAATCGTTAAAATCCTTTGGCCAGGAGTTCGATACTGAGAAAGCTTAAAAATTGTGTGTCATTATACTTGTTTTTTCCCGTTGTCTTCTAATCTTACTCGTGTGGGTGGTAACGTGTTGGGAACGGTCTGTTCTTCGAGATTTTTCTCCCTCTGTACCTCTTCATATGTGGGCAGTTTTGTCGTCTTGGTGGCGACTTCGTAGGGAGGCGGTGCATAGAAGTCTGCTTTCGGTGGCGGAATGTCGTCACTTGACGAACTGGTCGGCACAAATCCGACGTTTGGGACCGTCGTGTTGGGTCTGTGACCTTGATTGTTATTTTCAACTACAATTTCCGAGGGAGTGTTCTGAAAATATGTCACTCAACATAAGGAAACAGAATCGACCTCACTCACCGTTTCATTGTGGTTGTTCGTTTCGGATAAATTCTGTTCCATCTTACTCACACTTAACGAAACGGATCCGTCGAAATTGCTGCGTTTAGACGAGAATTTCACAACGAAACACGAAACAAAACGTCCTCCATTTTTGTTGAATGTCAATTCTCACAACGCAGAACATTGACGTCGGGTAGGAAAATTACATTCAAATCGCTTTCGACGGGCGTGAGCCAATGGTGTTGCGGCATTTCAACCGCATCGCTCGGGAAATCACATGTAAACACTGCAACATAACCGCCGATAATGGCGCAAATTTTGCAGCGCGGAATCGCGGCGATTTATCGGCGCCGTTGTCGTCCCCAGCAGTTATTTGCTTCCACACAAGCCTCCGACTCCTGCAGCGACAAACAGCTCCGCCGTCGCCTGATCTCGTACTGCGTTTAGCGCAATTTAGTTCGAGTTGCGGCCGCCAGGCGCGCGTCGGTCGACGATATTTTTTTTTGAGTAAAAACGCAACAGTTGACAGTTTTGTTTTGGTGGGTGAATGTGCAGTGTGGTACCCACGCGTGGTACGTCAGTTGATTGAATAAAGTTAAAACGTTAAGGAAAGCTCACATTTTCTTTGCTTGGTCGAATTATAAATGTAATAATGTGATTGTTTTTTTTGTGTCGTCGGATCCAAAGCACACTTTTTAAAATCGACTTGCCGAATTGTTTTGAAACTTGTTTGTTGTGTTCTCGACTCTTGGAAATTCACAATTTGTTACGGATTATTCAGTTCGGTACGTCTCTCCGGAATTGTCAAGGTATTTATCTTAATATGCATGCATTTTTGAAGCGATGCTGTGATGCAGTGGCACACTTATATTTCGAATTTTTTGTTTTGACAGTGACACCAGCGAACTTGATTGAGTTTCATAATTCTCGTTCGATCCAAAAATTTCGCGTTACTTCGTTTTGTATATTCATCAGAATTTCTATTAATGCTTGCTCTGTTGAGTTCTTTGCTCTGCTAAACATTCTATTCTCATTACTCAGAAACCAGCTGGCCCATATCACAAAATATTCATCGCACCTGTGTAACTTCCGCCAAAATTTCCCACTTTTTCAAAAACTTGTTCAACTTTGTTCCCGGAATCAACTAAATAAACCTTTTGAATCTTTAACTGCAAAAATGTTATTTATACACGTATCTCCCCGATTGACAACTCCAGATTTCATCTGTAGTTGTTTTAGATTATTATCTTTAAAGAACACGACGTAAAATCAAGTGTCAACGATGTCAACTGTTTTGATGACACGTGACACGAAGCCCCATTTTGGATTTGGGTACTCTACCTTTATTTGTTAAATTTCGCCATTTTCTGGATAAATCAGTTTATCTGTATACCTACATGTTTGTTTAATTATTAAGCAAAACGATTACATTTTGTAACACACCTTCAATTAACTTTCCTTGCAGTTGATTGTTGCACCAGTGGCGTAGGGGCGAGGTGTGGGGTGTGGGTGTTGTTATGTTATTATAAACGTAGAAAGTCACCATGCTAGTGACAGTAACCTAGTCTCGGTGTGATGCCTGTATGGTTTAGGTTAAAGGTTACCAAGTTCCTGTATAAGAATTAACCTACTTCAACCATATCGATTCTCAACAAAGTTTATTAGCGCGTTTTAGCAGTTATTTTCGAGACATTTTATCTCCTGACCTTTAATTAACAAAAGGAGAACTAGGTGATGATGGATATTCGCGCTGATCTTTTAAAGTTTTTTCTTGCCTTGAGAGAACGGCCATTTTTACGAAAGCAATAATAATTATACGTCCACGGTTTAATTATTATTAGTTTAAAGCACCAATAACATCGTCATGTTCGTAAATAAAACGACGAATCTTACATAAGAAACCCGCCTTGTAATCTTGATAAGCGGGAATTGGGGTGTAACTTGGGACGAAATTTGCCCCGAGACTAGGATTTTTAGCACTTAGCTGGCACATATGAAATAGCGGAAGCCATAAATCTTAGCACCAGTAGGGATTTAGAAGCAGTCGCCAACTAGTACTCGTAATTTATCGGTAACACATTAATTTATTCCACTTTTGAAATAATTCGTCATTTTGTAAAAATTTCAGGGTAATTGAGCGTTAAATGTGACGAAAATGTCAAACGCGTTAACTTTCTATGAATAAGTTATTTAATTTAACAAGAGCGCGGTCAGTTCGTTTTAATAATGCAATATTATCAGTTAAAGAGGACGAACGAACAAAGAACATGCTCGTTTGTGATAATTATTTCACTGGCCAGCTGCATCATTGAAATCGAAAGTGTATGTACTTCACTGGATTCAATTGCTTAATTGAAAGTCTCCGATCGATGGGCAACCGACTTTAATAATGCATTAATTTAACATGTGACCAGGTAAAAAATTATAACCATTGTTTTAAAAAGTGGGTTAAAGCTTTAAAATATCTGTGAAACGTTTGAAGAAAATTTCAAAATAATTGTCCGATTTCTCTGAATGCACGAGTAAATTTTGCTCGAATTGACACAGAGAAGGTCAGTCGAGGAGTTGGTTTCTCGCAAATTTGGAAAGATGACGTTCTTGAAACACCCCCGCGTCCGATCGTTGCGTGCAATTTTAACGACGAACCAATCACCAGCAGATGGTCACTAATTGCGTGCTGTCCGATTGACTGATTTGTGTAGGTCGCGATGTTGCAGATGAAAAAAGTTGGGGAACACAACGAAAAATAATGGCCGTACCTACGCTAATTGTTGTTGTTGCGAAGTGTTATCCTTCGGCCGTGTCTAATGTTTTTTCGTGGCGTCGGATAATGTCCAGAATGAAACTGAAGTTGTCTCGTTTTGGACGTATTTTAACCTTGGACAAAAGCGGAATAATTAATTGTGGCGAAACCTTTTCGTTGGATGAGGTAATGTAAGTGGAGCACTCGAGTAAAAGTAGATTCGAAATAAAAATAAAGTTGATGAGGCGTTTTTCCCGAGATTTAGTAAATAAACACCGGAGAAAATAGAGACAAAAAGAGGATCGGGAAAAGCCAGGATTTGGATAATCTCCATTATTTGAATCTCATCAGTGAAGAAGAAAGAAGTTGCGCTTTTTATCAGCGGATTGTTTATACAATACAGCGTCATTCTGCATTCATTCGAAATTTGTGTTTTTTTTTTACACAATTCCATCACAAAATAAACATTTAAAACGATTAAAAATGCATCCTGAAGGAGTTACAAGCTTTCAAAGATAGAACACATTTTAGGAGTTTGAAACCTCTTAACGAAGCATAATTGTGTTCATTAAAAATCTCAAAAAAATATAGTATTCTGTTTTGATTGTCACTTCCGGAAAAAGGGACCATTTTACAAAAAACAAATCACTTCAGAGGTTTGAATTTTATGTCGCTTGATATAGTTGAATAAAAATCAAGCTCGGGGCGGATTTCGTCACTCACTCGGTATATTCCAATGAAACCACAGATTTTTACAGTCATGCATCCTTCTGTAATTGACTCAGCTTTTAATAAAAACAGGTCACCAGGATTGCATATTTCACCTTTACCCTGTTTTTCAAGAGTAGCAATTACCATATTATTATTCATAATCACAACCGCAGCTTCCTTTTCATAGCGACATATGCTTCATGTATTTGTCGCGATTATAAAATTTTAAAAATCCGTTTCTATTTTGTAAATTGACAGATGTTGATTAAGCCAAAAAAACATAAATCCTTAAAGTTTTCATCAATTGAAGATCCTTAAACTCACTTTTCTTAAAAGTAAAAGTTTTTGATGTCACTTTTGATAGTCTTTTTTTTAATTGTGACATCCTTTTAAAAATGCTCATGTTAAATCGTATAAATGGGAACGAGTACAAGGTATTTCATGGATGTTTACACTTATGATATCACATCCATTGGCATTATAAGATAAATACTAAAGGAGAATTTTAACACAGAATGATCTCGGGATAATAACAAATTTTGAACAGAAATTTTCCGAATGCAAAGACCAAACCAAAACTTTTTTTTTGTTTATGCCAGGTTTGGTAGTCAGCGTACACCAATTTTTTCACAGAAGCCACCCACGCCATTTAGCAGTTAGTCAAAGTATTATCACCCGAGTGTGATAATGATTAGAGCACAATGACTTCTCCTTAAAAGGTTTGCTTTCAAGATTGACGCTCCTTTTTGTTCACGAATATGGCAATCGTAGGTTAGTGCTAATTAACGTCTTGGGAAATTATTGTCGCAACAAGAATTACACTTCTCGAAATGGAATCGGGTTTATAAATACACATAGTAGGGGTTGAGTTTGGTATTCCGCGCATCACGCATTTTTCACCGAGATGAACAAATGTTTGGCAAGCCAAGTGTCTTTGGGTCCTAACCCCAATGTCGAATATGAAGAGCCAATTCCATTTGCAGTAAAATTGGGGAAATTGGCAAAGGTTATAATCTCATAATCGCGTATGTGTCATGACCCTGCCGTTAATTTCGGTTAACCATTTAACGGTGAATTGCCAATTTACCGAAACCTGTTTGCTAATTTGGCTAACTAAACAATGTATAGTTGCTATTGCACCAATATTTGTGACGCGAACTTCTTTGTTTAGATCGCGAGTTCTTTAATTTTATGTATACTTTCTCGTTTTTTGCCTCCTCTAATGATCTGTCGTGTTTGGTAAAATGTAATTTTCACAAAAATCGTAACGGTTTTCTTTTGGCAGTTTCCTGTTTCATTATATTTTATATTGATCGTTGCTGCAGGTCACATGATGGAAAAAAATCAACTCGCTCGTTAATAACGACCCACAAGAATCAACATCTGTTCGTTTTTGACCCAAATTTTGCCTGAAATGTTGAGCAGAAAAAACACATACTTACAGTCATGCAAAAAATACTCGAGGTCGACAATCTCTAATTATTACATTTCTGTTCGTTTTGTAGTAATTCTGTGGTTAGTATAAATAGATGCATTACGGATATGGAGAGTGAGCATTCTTCAGTGACTCATCGAACGTTTCAAACGGCAAATCCCCCAAATCATTTTTTTCGTTTTGTGGAAGATTCAAGACAGTGAGTCAAAGGAAACTTTTCAGAGATAACCAAGCTGGTTAATGCAGTAAAATGAAAACTCTATGAAAAGTCCCAGAAATTGAGAAGTATTAGCATTATAACTTATTTAATGATTCGTTACAGTTTGTTAAATTTGATGTGATCAGTGGAATAGCAAGAATGTAGAAAAAATAACTCTTTACGTAAAAATTGGACATTACTCACGTGGAAATGTCAGTTCTGTTTGTTTCGTTATGGTAAATACACGCCGATATTCCTGCCGTCATCCCCATTTATTTTATAAATAGATTCTTTTATGACGAAAATAGTCGCGGCTTATCATCCCTTGCATTCGCAGTGGCTTCTTTTTCTATTGATTCACCGTTCTTACATTCATTGGTTTAATTTTGAGTCGGTTGTTAGGTAATAATTTTTAATTTTTGACACCATTAAAGTCAAATGCATTATAATTACCACCGGTCTATTAAAAAGGAGCAACTACCTCTTAATTAATACTTTTTACGAGAAAATTGATGGTACCTTAAATAATTAATCTTCCTGAATGTTTAATTGAACATGTAGATGCTTAATGATCTTCGTTAATTTTATGTAATCGACAATTAGGTCTACCCGATTAGAGACAGACAGCCAAGACACGAATATAATTAAATGCGTTACTTAAAACATGAATTTAAATTATTTTCGCCATTAATTAAACAATTATGTTCAAAGAGATATAGTAAGGTGAATATTTAGCTATATTATTAAAAAGTAACACAAACAAATTCTCTTTGTTTAAAAATATATTACATATGGGCTTTGTTGCAGTCAGGTTTGTCCAATTTGTCCTTAATTAAATTTAATTTTTTGCGGTAGTGGGTCTTCGATTGATAGTAACTATTCCTGACAGTTTTATATTAAAAATTAGCAAATTGAATAGTTTTCTGTAAGGTTATTTTGTAAACTCTGCATTTAAATGTTTTATGAAACTTTTAACTCAGTCATTAAATCTGTCATTATATGTATACATTTTTCAAGGCAATAGAAAGTTTGTGAAAATTAAAAGTTCTTACGGAACGGATTGTATGCCTAGAAACGAATATTTTGTTTTGTGTTTATAATGACTTCATTTAAGAATTTCGTTGATTATTTAAAGTTGTAAAATGCTTGCAAGGTCGCGTTGAATGGAATACATTTATAAAATTATTTCTCATTTTGTGTGAAAAAGAGTAAAATATCAAATTGTCAAATACATGCCTTGTGCTTAGTTAAAGTTAGCATTATGATTAATTGTCAATCTTATGTTTAGTGAAAAAGGTTAATTATTCCGATTGTGATCTTGTGATATTCAGTTTTTCCGGTTTCGCTGGAAATATTTAAATGTATTTATTATGTATCATTGTAATATTCCATCTAATAACAAAAATAAATGCTAAAACTTAGGTATCATACGTCAATTGTAGAAAAGAAACAACATTGACACGGTTTAAAAATTGATACATGCAGCAAATTAAATGAGAAAGTTTTAAGTTTTGTATTCACTGCAATTGTTGCCAGGGGTTGAAACAGGCAAGTTTTCTTACTTCACCGCCTTTTAATGGAAATGTCCTCTGCTACCCACCGATAATAATCTCAACTACAAGGGATTAAATTGTATTCTACATAAGATTCCATCTCCTGGGCGAAAGCTTTGCTAATAACCATAAAGGGTGTTATGGTTTATGTGTTCTTTCCCAGAAGCTAGATTCATACTGATGCCATTTTAGTGAAACTTTTTTCAGCACCCTGTTGGTGTTACCCTACGGTAACACCTCCAACAAACGACATGGCACCTCTCTAATGGAATTCTGGAGACCATGTAATAAATTTGGAATTAATGTATACATATATGTTCTAGAAAACAAAAAAATTAGATGTTACCTTTACGCCAATTTGCCACCTCAGTTAGTTTAGCTGTAATCGTTGATGAAAATCTGATAGTATTCACAATTTAATTTCAGCTTTGGTGAAATAGGATGCGCTGTTGCCAAATGTTGCGTATCTACTAATTCAGAGATAAACTACCTGCAACAAATACTTACCATGCCTAATAAAATCAACAGAAGTCCTTCGCTCCTATAAGTACCCCAATTGGCAACGCGACCAAGTGATTTACCGTTTAAGTAAACAGTTCTCATAGGCTTTACACTGAGTTTTCATCATGAGAGGATTAGAAGAGATCAAACACAAATCAGTTCCAACAATAGAATTTTGATTGACATTAGCTTTGTCGATGGATGTTGGGGTAAACTTAATCCTATGCTAAAATAAAGGCATGCGATTGAGTTAATTTTTTTACGATGTAACATTATTGAAATAACAAATTAAAATATTCGAAGGGTTTCTGCACAAACAGTTTACGAAAATTTAATGTGACTTTCGATCAAGTTGTTGGCTACAACTCGCATTATTTCACAGTTTATTCTTTCTCTCTTGGTGCTAATTCATTTCTGTAATGTTAGTTGTGATGCTGCCGGTCGACATGTGTTTGTGAGAAAATTTCCATTTGAAACAATGAAACGTTAATGAAAATGTAATGCGTTACGCAAAGATGTCCGTGTGAAAGACCTCAAGTCGTGCGTTTTCTAATATAACGAGAAGTCAGATTTTTGTAAGAAAGCAGGAAATAGATGGAAATCTGTGATCGGAGCAACGTACATGTAAAGCAGTTTTTACGTCTTCACTTTCATTTTCAATAAATTCTGCGTTTTTCCCAACACAATCGTCTGGGTTTCTTATGTCGAGTTCACTCCGTGGAACAGGTGTTTGACACATGTTTCAATCACTCTGTGTTATTACAGCGAAATTCGATTGAATAAACTTATTTCGTTATTAATTAACCGACAATATCCACCTCTTACAAGTGGTATTTTTCGATTGTCTATCTTAATTAGAAAGTTTCAGGACTAAAATTTTCAGTTTTATCCAACAATTAGCATGAATCGCCATTTTTGTAATCTGAAGCGTGAAGTGCGTTCGAAAAATTAATGTTTTATCAATTTTCCGGGAATCTCCTCGATACTTTGCCAAGAATTTCCCACATAATCCGTAGCGTTATTGCCAAGCACTTAGTTCAATTGCTTGAAGGTAATAGCTTTTGTGCAGCCTATACCTGAACCCACTGATCTATGATGGTGAGGAGATTAAAAACCTTTAACAATAACAAATTTATTGCACCAAAGACCTTGAAATTCTTCTGCCATATATAAAAATCACCATTCCAGGGTACTAATGGTTCATATTTTTCCGGTTAAATATTGTTCTTTTATTGTTCTCTATCATTATCAAGTGTTATTGACTGTAAGAGTAACATCAGTATCAAAAACTTACATGAGATTATTTTCTTTTTATTTTTCAGGTTTCATGATGGATTTTCTAACGTGTGAAAAATCATAGTAAAAATACGAGTGAGGTAAGTCTACTATTTACAGATGTTACATTAGTTATCATTTTTTAATGTTGTAAGCTCCTAAAGAAAAAATGAATTTGTGGATGTACATACACACTTCCGGTATATTTTAATGTTTGGTTTATTTTAGAGTACATCAAAGTAATATGTAAAACAGGAAAACATTTTATAACATTTAATAAATATTATCTTATAATATCACTGTAATGTCACTGAATTCAGGCGGGCCGAAATGGTGACTATCCATTATCTTCTACAACGTGCCATCATAAAAAATCTAATTGGAGTAGGCGCTGATCTGATCATTTTACCATCGTTGAGCACCTGATGGCGAATTAGAAATTTTCCAGGTCGTGGCTTACACCCGCTGGAAATTTTTTTTACTCGCGTTATTAATTTCTTTAAATTGTGGTCCAAATATCACGAAGGTTAACATACCTAAACAGATTAGGTAATGAACAACTCCAGCACTAATCTACGTCGATGGTTAGACTATAACACTTTAATTAGACTATAAAATTTAACTACTTTCACAAAGGTTAAAGTGGACCAGTCTGTGAAAATAAAGCTACAATGAGGGATGATGTTCGTTTTGTGGACATCGAATTGATCAAATGCGAAGTATTGCGATAATTTTGTATTATTGACGGCAATGAATTAATTATAAAACGACATATCACCTACCATCATAATAAGGTGAAGGGGCACCTCGGCCGAGTGGGATAACTGTTTTGTAGTACTATAACATAACTAATTGCTAATTTGGTGTCCAAATTTCGTACTGATAAACTTTCATATTAATACCTACCGTTCACTGTAATACATAATAATAATGATGAAGTTTATCTAATAAAAACAGAAAAAATAAATTTCCAGTTATCTAATTATATAGGTTTGCAAATTGTATTAAATAATAACATCCTGCCACATGTGTTAATGTGTCATTGTGGTGTTCAATAACAATGTACTTATCTTATTTTTTGTTTATTGATTTGTATTACTTTTTCTTATTTTTTACGTTTTATTAACACAGTTAATGAAATTGGCGCTGTTCATAAAAACGATTACAGAATTTTGAATTTGAACCCTTAGACTTCAACGAATAAATCGTCCAGAAACCTTCATTTAATATTTTTGCGATATACTGCTTCTTTTAATGCAAATAAACAAGCATTTGTATCCCGTTACCTACATTTCAGACTTGGGCACACATGACTGAGCACTGATTATACACAAACGGTATATTCGCACAAAGGTTTGTGCGTGTACTCGATCCTGCTTGGTAGATGCGAATCTAGGTCGAACATGCACAAAATTCGTAGGGAATACTTGATAAATGCGTCTAATAGGATAACATACTTAGATACAAAGTTCCAATCAACGACCATTTTTTGCTCTGGTTCTCTTTCGAGAGTCAAGAATTTTTACAAAATGGCAAACATACCCCAACCATAATAGTTCATATTTGACATNNTTTAATAGTATTATTGTGAAAGTTTCGTAAAAGTAAAAGACACATTTAATAAGAAATACCTGTTCTTTACTCATAAAAGTAAATTTTAATTTTGAGGACATTCCAATGAATTTTGAACATAAAAATAACTTGTAAAACTGTTTTTTTTTCTTATTTAAGGACTACATCGCGTTTTGATTCTCTATTTTTGGTTTAAATAATCGAATCGGTCAATACAAAAAGGTAACAAATTATTATTTACTGTATCTTCCACTTTTTAATATGATCATGAGGAACTGTTAGGTTTTTACATTGACAGATTTTTTTATTAGAATGTAAATGCTAACTGAATCCATCATTTTAGAAATTATATAAAATGTGATACATCCAAAAAAATAATAATTCTACCAAGTCTACACTGACTTGGTAGAATAGATTCAGTTATGAGAACAAATTTTGGCAATATTTGCTTATTAAATATGTAACAATCAAATCTATTTTCGCATTCAGTAGAATAACATACGTACAGGTGGCCCTTAATTAACGTTACATAACGTTAATTACAACAATGGGTACCAACCAGTTTGTATTGGTACTGCTCAGCACCCGAGACAAGTACCAACGTTTCCTCAATACTCTGGTAATATACTACTTAATAAAATTGAGCAAAAAGAAGTAAACGTATTAACCAACCCACTCATAAGTAAGCAACTTCACAAGGTGTTGAAGAGGATAGTCAAAGTTCTTGCCATTATTAGATATATACTTTCCAAAATAATCGAGCAGCTAGCAATTTCTCTGAAAATTTATTAGTGTAATAAATAAGGTTGATCAATAAATAGTAAATTTAAATAATTTAGATAAGAATTTTATAGATATTACACTATCAAAATTAATATTAATTTACACAAACGTTTAACTTGACAATAAACTACAAGAATTGTATATGAAGAATTCGTCGTAATCTTATTTAATTTCAATGGTTTTTGGGAGGTTTAAAGGATTGATTAAAAAAATAATTATAAAAAAAAATACTGCAACGGTTCTGAATTCGAGTTTTATGAAGCATTTTTTGACTTATTTTTCTGTAAATTAATTTTATAATTGAGGTAAAAAAGAAAATGTCAAATTATGTATTGAAGTGATTCGGAATTTCGTGGTATTTAATTTTAGTTTTTTTTTTTTAACGAACATGTCTGATACTGTCGCCAATAATTTATTCAATTTGATACTTGTGTA
>QDEB01020724.1:0-12620 GCA_004193795.1 Asbolus verrucosus | reverse complement strand
GTGAAAGTGAAAAATTTGGGAGAAACATTCCTTCTGGCAGCAGGAGGAATGTCTTTTGACCGTGACAGACGACTTGAACTTTGCAAGTGAGATTTGACATGCCGCGAAAACGGAATAATTCATATATCCCACATTTTGAAATTAAAAATTTGTTTCTTTCAACAACGATTTTAATATGCAAGTACTACTAAATAAAATATCTTGATTGCACCGAATATTACTACTTAAATTTTATATCTACAATTATCACAGGTTTCTCAGAAATTGTTATTCATTATTCACATAGTGGTNNACTAGTAGTGGAAAAACGATATTAAGTGCTTCGTTAATAGTGGGTTCTTGACTGAAGCTTTAAATAAACTTTAGAAAATAAACATGTGTTTATTATCTTTTTATTTTTGAAAAATTTATTTAAAATTTCAGTTAGATATCACCGATTTTTTCAGGCTAAAGTGTGTAACTCTTACTATTTGGTATAAATTGAAATTGTGATGAAATGAATCTGAATCTTAAAAACAGTTCTGTCTTACAATGTGGTAACTTACATCGCCATTTGGTAATCAATGAGTCAATGTCCATCAAAAGCGTAAGAATTTGATGGGGCTGACTAAATCTGGGTTCGTCTCTGTAAAAGGTGATCATAATAGAGCCTTGGAGAGCTTTATGGGAAAATCTCCTTTCTCCCCTTGCAACTAAAGCTTGATGAACTTCTGGTTTAAATATCGATTCGTAAACTTCCCGACGTTTCTCCAAATCGTTTAATTTGTAACGCTTCAAACTCTCAGAAGTTTCAGCCTCGGCTAAAATTTTTTGCTCTTCCAAAAGCCTTGCAACAGCTCGTTGATACTTTCCCCAGAAATCGAAACCTTCCATTTCCAATCCAGGAGTTCGTTCGAGCCATCTTTGCACCAAATCAGTTAAAGATGGTTCTTTTTCGGACTTTTCGATTTCCTCCAATGCTTTTGGGTCGTTCCCGAAAACTTTGACGTAATTTTGATTGTACTTCACTCGATTTTCTTGTCTGACTCCAAGTTTATTTTCAAGTAGCCTGAATTGCAAGCTCTGAAAACCAGATGCTGGACGGAGATAACATCGAAAGTCCATAAAATCTAATGGGGTCATAGTCTCCAAAATCATTACTTGATCCACGAGAACCTACAGAAAAAAAACAATTACTGTTATTCATCATTGCAAAATCAAGTGATGAAATTCTTGTTCTTATCTCTTAACCTACGAAGCGACCCCAACTAATTTAGCAATTTCATGCTTTAAACATTCTGACACGGTAGATGTACCTTTAGAATTAACACGACGCGGTTAAGACGTTTCAGGATTTCAAGAGTTTGGGATTCTTCAAGAACATCACTGAATATGTTTCTGATCGAATCCAGTTCGTATATGATTTGTTTGAACCACAGCTCATAAGCTAAAACAAAAAATAATTAAAACTAAAATATAACGATAACAAAAATGATTACCTTGGTGAGTAACAATAAATAAATGTTCATCATGTACGGGCTGATTATTTTGTTCGCTAAGCATCCGCTGAGCTTTTAAAATTTTATCCAGCATCAAATATTCTCCATACAACATCCCCACTTCTTCGCCCAGTTGCTCACCATCTTGCCCCTCGCTTAAGAATAAACAATATAACTAGTGAATACGTTTTCAAAAATAGTGAATTTGAGTTGCTACTTACATGGATCTGATCGGGCAACTCATGTCGATGTGTTCTATTTTGCTTCAAATTTACAACTAAACTTATTTGTACATGACCGTTGACTTAATCAATCTGACGTAATTTGCTGAAGAAAAATAGCACGTATTTCATTCAACTATCACATAACTGTTTTTTTGTAATTCTACAACCATCATACGTAGAAAAACCAGATCAGCGTATATCTAATAACGCTAATATATTATTGTCATTTATATTGAAAACCTTAAATTGTTTTAACTACCACTAATATTTTTCAAATAAGCTTAACACCATATTTACAAACTATCAGATTACCCTCGCCAATACCAATTGATTTTAGAAGCAAACAAAAAGTATTTGCGCAGAAAATTACCATTTCTTTTTACGCATCTAGCGTATATTCATTTTTAAGATTTTTTGATTTTCCTCAAATATTTATTCATTTGTGATATTTTAAATACAAAATAAGATTTCTAATATATATAATTTAATAATAGGGGAAGGTCGGCCAAAAGGAACACATTGAGCAAGATGATTCAGTTAAATATTTTTGCACTATGTACGATTTTTGGTTTTACATCACTAGCGTTAACATTGAATAAAATATTAAATATATTTCTCTTCATGAAAAATAATTAGTTCATAAATTTTATCTTCCGCTGACTGTAACAAACTTCAGTCTATGGTTAGAAACAATCCTAAAATCTTGTGGTGGGTTTGCTTCCGAAATCGGTTAAAAAGAAAAAAGAAGAAAGTGGGTCAAGTCAACAAATAAAAGAAAAATATTGTCTTAATCAATAAAGCAACACCATATTTAATATTTAATATATATAGTGACATATTTGGAAAGTTCGCTTCAGGTAAATAATGCAACGTAATTATGTGAAAATTGGCATAACGATGACGAACGGTGTTTCTTTAGGTACAACTTTAATAGTTATTAATTTTCAATTTATAATATTCTTATCCGTAGCTATTGTTTTTTCTGCTCCGTGTGTGAATTTTTTTTGTTCTTGCGTTTTATCTCGTAAAATGAACTACTTTCCACGAAATTTTTGTTTTTTAATGAGTAAACTTTGTTTTTATATATTTCCTTTTAATACAAAACTGAAATTGCGATTACTGCAGTTGTTTAAAATAGAGCGACTCTTCTTGCCCAAGCTTCCCCTGTATTAGACACCGGATCTGCATTATCTATATTATCCTGTTACAGTTAAGCCCCATAATCAGAGCCTAACAAATTCTTATTATTCAATGGTTTGTAAATTAAAGTAGATTTTATTACAGTCCATTCAAGTTTAAGGTACGTTTTTAGAAAGGACAATTCGATTTTACTGTTACCTTTGTAGTTGATGACTTCTGGTATTTTATTATATTTTATTCTGCTTAGAATATATTTGACATTTATTTTAATTTCAGTTTTATAAATTCTTTGATTTCAGTGTTTGCAAAAAAAATATGTTTTACTACAAATAATATTCATTGTGATGTCAAATATTTAAGAATATACAACAAAATAATTCAAGATTACAAAATAAATTACGTACCATATTTACCATGAATCTACAGAAAAACTTTGCGGCAGGTTTTATAGTTCAAAGTGATTTATATTCCCAAATTAAAAAGAAAAAAGTCGGATGTTTCTACTTTTGTTGAAAATGATATGAACTATTCTTTATTAAATGGCAATAATACTTTATTGCTGTTTTATTATTATGCCATAAGGTAACTGTTTCATGAAAAAGGTGTAACCACTTTATGACTGCCAACTCCAAAAAAATAAATATTTACTTAATTCTTATTCGTATTTAGTCGTTTTCAACACTTCAGACGAATGTTCATGAATGATAAAATGTTGGCGATAAAATCGTGGCGAAAGTTATTGATTAATGTTTACCGGATGTTGTGAAAACGGGCTTAAATTAATCAACCGTTTCAGAAATATAAAATATAATGGAACAGTACTTCTGTCAATGTTTTTTTTTAATATGAACACATTACTTAGAAACGCCAATACACTTACTAGTTTAATTAATCGATTGAGACAAAATAATAACTTTTCATTTTTCCAAATGAGTGGTTTTCTATTTACGTATTTCTTATTGCAGTTAGTTTGAATTCTTAAAAAATGAGTCACATGCTTTCAAGACAAGATATTCGTTTTTTGAAAGTGATGTATAAAGTTGGTAATATATTGGGCATTACTCCATTTTACGATTTTGAAAAATCCACAATTGTGCATCCTTTTTTGAACAAAATATATGCCCTGTTTTTATCAAGTTTGGAAATTATAGGTCTAACATGGTCTATTTACATACGAAACTGGGGCAACAGTAATGATATGCAATTCTTTCCACTTACATTCACGATTTTGGGGTCATGTGACGACTTAATTATGGCCATGTTAATTATATCTTTGACGTTGGGCCTGACTTGTACTAATCAAAAGACCTGGGTGAAATTCAACAATAAATTTCAATTTATAGACAAACAGTTAAATAATAGAGACCATAAAGAAAAAAAAATATTTCAAAATGTTTATGTTCAACTTGCGTTTTGTCACATATTATTTTTTATCTGTGTAACTTACACTTTTGCAGTAAGAATTATGGCGAAAGGAGTTTCCTTTTTGAAACTGTTTGTTATACATGAGTTTAACGCTTATTACGATTTTTATGTGCAGATTTTGATTTGCAACATTGCACTTGCTTTCAAAGTCAGATACAGACATTTGAATAAACTTCTCACGAAAATTACAAATTCTGAAAGAAAAAATTCTGCTTATATCTTTGAAGAAGTCGGAAAACTGTCGAGACTCTTGGGAGAAATGGTGGGGTTGTTCAACAATATTTTCGGATTTCCATTGATTTTCATCACTGGGAGATGCATTGTGCAAATGCTGGCATCTCTCAATTTTTTCACAAGTACTCTAGATATTGATGATCATTTACTGAGAGGACGTCTATTAGTTTCAAGTATGGGTCAAACTGCATTAGTTTTGGTAAGTCAAAAAACTATAAGTACACTTCTAAACACATGTTAACCATACTCCATTCGCCTGTAAATTTAAATTTATAACGACCAATATAGATAGTATTAACTTCATTGGTGAATGGTGTATCTTATTAAGCCACCTTCTCGTAATTTTCTTTATTCTAAATTTTCATATATAATTATGCTATTTTTAACAAAACATTGATACCTATTTTTAATGTCACAAGACTTCATGTAGGACCCTATAGTTTATTCAAGCATAGCATTTCACCTAAGTCATTGATTTTGAGTAAAACAATATAAATGTTTTTCATCCATGGCATTTTAATTCTATACACATACCAAGTTTTATCAAAGTCAGTTCTGCAGCTGTTACGTTTAATTAGGATCAAGAATTATAGTAGCCACAAATTATCATTTTTCCAGATTTTCCAGTTAGAAATAAAAAAAATGCGAAGATGGCTTTTTAATTTGTTATAATAATTTTTATATTGAAAACAGGTTACATTAAGTATGTTAATAATGATCTGCGACTCTGTCAAGTCTGAAAGTAGCTACACTGTGCATCTGTGTTACAAACTACGTGAAAAATTTCCCGAAAAATCTGAACAACGAAAGGAATTATTGGATTTAGCACACATTGTGGAAAAAAACAGGGCCCACTTCACAGCCGCGGGTTTCTTTGAAATAAATAAAAAAACTCTTTTTGAGATTTTGAGTACGACCACAACATATTTGATAGTCACAATTCAGTTCAATCAGAGTTTTGATAATGTTTGAAAATATTATTTTTGGAACAAAATGACGAAAATAAAACCACAAAGTAGAATTTTCATCTTATTTTCAATCATCACTTAACCATTAAAGTTAATGGAAATATGCGGCTGACCTCAACAAAACACTGTTGCCTTATAATCAGAGTTTACTTTGGTGAATATTAGCAGAGGCAAGTAAAAAAGTCATATTTAAGGTAAGTAATTTATTACAGACATCTAGTTTTCAAATATTAATATAACGGACGCGATTGCGGTATCAAAATGCTTGAAAGTTTATCGTATTTTACTAAACTAAGCATTTCGATAGTGACATCACATCCGTCCGAAAATGTTTTTAAACTTAACGGTTTCATTTAAACCTCAGACATAAAATTTATAATTCACTGTAATAACATTTCATATCCATTTTTCAAAATGGTATGGAAACTACAACAAAATTCAGAACATCATTACATATAGATATAGAAGAAAACAATTTGTAACTATTAGTACCAAGTCTGTTTCAAATTGTTTAAATGTATATTAAATATTTAAGGCGAGTATCATAAAACTGAAACAAACGATAAATGTTGAAACAATAATGATTAAGACTAGATTCTGACACTTATTTATGATAACTAAAAATAAAAAAATTTGGTCCTTAAGCAAAAAATTCGCTTTTGCTTGACATTTCATATTCCAACTCTTCATTTTTATACATATCAATAAGTTTTTGAACATCATGTGACAACATGTCCAACTGTTTTTCATGCTTGATCTTCAACTTTTCTTTTTCTTTCGATTGTTTATTTGAAACGGCTTTATGTTCGTCAACAAATCGTTTAGTGTTATTTTGTTGTTTTTCTTTTAATCTTCGTTCTTTATCGCGTTTGGTCTTCAAGTTTTTGTCACTCGTAACCTAAAAATTTGAGTAATAGAAAACAAAAGGAAAAAATTAACAACCCACTTCTTTTGCAGTCTCTACAGATATTTTGGCTTGTTGACTGTTCATCTCTTTCAATTCTCTGTCATGTTTGGCATCTAATTGTTTCATTTGCGCAGCCTGCAGTATTTCCATGTGTCTTTTTAACGCATCGCGCTGCTCATCCAACTGATTTCTTAAGAATTCCCATTCTTGTTTGCGGTGACGTTCCATCAAAGCACTCCATTCAAGGGTCTGTTCAGTTACGAGTTTACGTACTGCTGGATCGTTGACCAGATCATTTTTACTGAAATAAAATTAATTAATTTAAAGGCACAATTCAAGAATCGTATAATTTTACTTTTTTCCTTTAATCAATTTATCAATAGCAGAGCATTGTGCTTTTTGCACCGTAAGTTTTTCTTTCGTTTGTTTCTTCTTTAATGCATCATACTCTTTCTGTTGCTTCTTCGTAGTTTTCTGGAATGCTTTATCTTGTTTAATTGATTCAATTGTAATTGGCTCGAAGACTAAAGGTTCTTCTTTTTTTTCTTCTCTTTCTCTGTCTTTCTTATCCAATCCTTTAATATCAGTAACTTCAATTCCCATTGACGACATTTGTTCGTTCTGTTTCTGTCGGGCACCTATAAAACCTCTTGGATCGCTTAACGCTGCCATGAAATCTTCAAATCCATCAGGAACGTAGATTTTCAGTTCAATATTACAAAATAACATAGGAAGAGACATTGGGAAGTTCGCTTCTGTTCTTAGAGAAATATGTCGGTAGCCTGCTTGTAAACCGTCTAATGGTAAAATACGTTGTCCCAACAGTCTGTTATTTTCATCATAAACTCCAAACCGTAAAACAGCCAAATCGGGAAGGACCACTTTCCTGAAAAGAAACGGTTCTTCGTTATAGACCGGATTTAAACCATTAGCCGGGACCATACGAGTTCTAAACTCTCTCCTAATCGTGTCCGTTGGTAACCCATACATATCCACTTCCACGTACGTACCAACCTAAAAAATCGCTCCGATTTTATTTGATTTTTTGTTTTTAAACCAGAAACCTTTTTGTCGGATAAAAATTGACCCGCAATTACTTGAACGGAACACTGCGCTGCAATTACGCCATCTACAGGACTCTCAGCGAAAGGATCAAACGTTCTGTCATGTCTCCTCATAAAATCCGGTTTTAACAAATAACCACAATTGCCGTTATATTCGAATTTGCCTTGATTCAACTGCATCGGTAAGTCAGAAGTTTGGAAATTCAAAGAAACCATTTGACTCCCGGCATTCCAGAAGACTTGAGGCATGTAATTCGAAGAGTTCGCTCTTGCACCACTCGGGTAAATGCGGGACATTTGTCGTTTATTGTAATTAACGAACTCGATCGCTTGACATTTTAAATAACCCAAACCAGCAGGTTCGGAAAAGCTGGACATGTTATAATGAATGTTCTTTTCTGCGATAAAAATAACCACGTCTCTCAGCGATTTGCTATATTGGACAACTTACGTTCCGCAAAGTCGAAACCCTGGAATTTGACCGGCTGAGCATAATTCACCATGGAACTAAGCCAGGGATGTACATTAGTGGTGGAACCAGTATACTGAACCACAGGAGTGACAATGTCAGCCTCGCCAGGGGTGCCATCTGTTGCTGGTGTCTAAAGTTTAAAACATTAGCGACTACGTTGCCAATAATAAATATCGCACTTACTTCAGCAGAAATATCTGGAGGAATTGGCCTGTCAGCAGACGCGCTCGCGTCTTCTTTCTCTTCATCTTCAATAACGAACTGACCCTGCCTGAACAATTCCAATTCGTGTTTTTCCACTTCAGGTTTTAGCCTTTTGTTTTTAATCAAGATTTTTCTTTTTAACGCCGATGGAGGCGGTAGCGGCACTCCCGGTTCCAACGGAAAATCTTCCAAAGGTTCTTTTATCAGCAGATCTCCCAAAATTTCATCACAGTACTTGGCAAGTTTGTATTGTTGGGTTTTGCAACAATGATTTTCGAATGACAGAATTACAGGATAGTCAGAAGTGACAAAAGCAGTATCTCTGATTGCATAAATGACATCTTTAAACAGGATATCAGTGCACATCGCCCTGCCGTGAGTTATGATTGGTTCTTCATCTTCTCCTCTGCCTTAATTTACGGTTTTGAGACCACTTTGTAACCCAAATAGAGTACTACTTACCATCCCAACAGTCCAATTCCACGCAACGACAACCAGCCAATAAAACCTGTCGATACATTTCCACCGATGATCTTCCTCCGAATTGTCTACCAATTAAATACGTATTGTGACTAGAATTTATGTAGTAAGCACACAACGGCTGATCCATGTCCATGTAAATATCCAAACGGTCAAGGAAAACTGGAGCGTTCTCATCTGACATCAAATATCTAAAGAACACTCATACTTCAACATTTTTTTATTCGTTCTATAAACAGATAGTTAGTACCTGATGAATCCATCTTTGGTTAATCTGTTAGCTGCTCTTGCAACTTCATCTTGCTCATAAGTGGCTATAATTTCCGATGCTCTTTTGACATCATAGTGAGGATACAAGATCTCATTGAGCCTAGGATCTCGCTGTTTTTCATTTAAGAAGTTTATGAATTGTTCCAAATTCATGTAATCCGCCTTGCCTTGGGTACTAAAACCAAGTCAAATTACACAGTAGCTATGGAAATCCATTATTTTCAATTACATGCTCCTGAATAATTCTTCGATATCGTTTCTGGGGCAAATTTTGTGATACAACGCATAAAATTTATCGAAAGTGAAGGCTTCCGGTTCGATGACGTCATTTTTACCTCCAGGCAAGCCCAAATCCGCCAAACACTGATAAACAAGTTTTTCCGCTTTTCCAGAAGCAAATGTGCGAGCCACTACTTTTACGGGTACTTTCCCTCTTGCATCGACCAAAAACCCGAGACGCATCCAACTAGAAATTGGGCAACGTTAGAACAGAGCTCACATTGAGAGGAGCCCAAACTAGACTTTTTATCTGAGAATATTTCAAATTTCTATGCACATTTACAACTGCAAGGACAAGGATAAAGAGCACACAAATGTATTTTCTGTATGCAGCTTAAGCCATACACAAAGATAATGTTATGTATTTACATATAAAGCACCCGCGTCCGGGTAAGTGTCTGACAACCAAATACCAACTTGGAAAATGAAATAGTTACAAAACTTACTGTTTCATCAGGGCAGTTCTCGGACAAACGTTAACAATCTTATTGTTGTGAGTAATGCTTCTTAAACCTTGCTGCCAGATCTGTTGCAGAAGCCATGCAAAAAACAAAATAAAACACTTTGGCAAAACAAAACAAAAACATGCAATCAATTTTTCGCGTGCGTTGCATTAGTGATGGACATTCACATGCATATATATTCTTTATTTTTTTTGTTACAAAGGCGAAAGAAAACGACAAACTTACTGTTTTTTCAAACATGTCATGGGACAGAAGTTATTGGCTTTCACATTATGAGTAATTTTTCTCAAACCGTCCAACCACACCTTCAAATATGTTTAATGTATTGATTATTACAGGCAAAATAAAACCGCCAAAAAGAAACAGTTGCGGATTTAAAAAAATATATGAATCCGCAACAATTTCAATTTAATAGGAGATGAATCAGCTCACAAAATATTAATCTAAGCAATATTATAGTTTGACGTGCAATTTTAAGTGGATTTCTTTTGATTACCATTTGCTTTCATATTTACGTTGTCTGATTGGTGTACACTCATTTACGAAAAAAATGGAATGTCCAAAATAAAGCTTATAATATGAAAGACATAATACTGATATTAATGCGAAGAAAATTACTGAATAATTGTGATACTTTTGTTGTAGTAAATCGTCTCATATAATTCTTTTTTTATGTATATAGGGTATAATATGATATATTAAAATAGCAAGAAAAGCCAGGTTCGCATCATGTTTTACTGTTCTTATCGCTGCTGTATAGTGCCTATAAATAAGTTGAACTTTTGATTTTTACAAAAAATTGGTATGTAAAAAATAAAAGCGTTTTCAAGTTATCGATCATATACATTAAACAAGTAAGCGATCTTGCTCTAAAGCTTGTTTGTTCATAACAATTCTAGCATCAGTTGTTTCTTCCTCCTTTTCTTTAACGCAACTTTCGTTTTATCCGCATTTATCTTTTCCATTCCTCCTTTCGTTTTTACGATGTATCTATTCTACTGATTCTCAGACATCTTTAAAACCAACTTCTTTCATACATTTCTTCATAAAAACATGCAACCTTTGATTATTTTATTTTAAAACCAGTATTCTTCTTCTCTAACACACAATCTTGTTTTACTACTTCTAAAGTAAATTCTCTCATATCAAAACCTGAGCTCCAAGACGCTTCCACTTTTTTTATAACTAAGTGTACAAGAACAATTTCTATAATTAGTTAACATTAGGTGAAATGCAGGAAGCAAAACACAAGTGTGAAAAACCTTGTAAAAAGTTAAAAAAAAAATTATGTATTTAATTTCCAAACTCTCATTACACCAATATATACACGTTAATGGAATAACGAAGAAATAATCTAATCTAAAAAATATATATTACGGATTTCACGTTTTTAACATCTAAACTACTATCAAAATCACGTGATTTCAAGAATGATTTCGTTTTATTCTCATAATGGGTAAATATCAAGGGATCTTTTAAAAAACTTTAACAAAAACAATAATGCTCAAATATTCAAATAAAAAAAACTTACATCATTTCTTTCTGGAGCACATTTCTGCCTATAAGTTCTTATAGAGGAAGATAATATTTTGATTAACAAAAATAGCTCCATTAGTGACATTAGCAACTGTTGTCAATATAATTATTGCAGTATTATTAAAAAAATATTTCTGCACCTCTTTAGTACCACACACAGCATGTCATAATTATCACACATCAGAAATAACAAAATATCGTCATGAATATCATGCAGCCAAGGATAATGGGTTGCATATAATTTCAAAGGAAAATAATCATAAATAGCATGTTATTCAGTAAAAATTTCGAAAAAGTCATATTTAAATCTAAAAGTATTGAATGCTAATTCTTTATTATCAGCTCCTACACCACTGGTAATATATATCAAGTTGATCCTTAATTTGTCACCTTGGTTAACAGTGTTACTTAGGATAATCATGTAATTAGCTACAATAATATAATGAATTTTAACTGCCTCACACAAAAATGATCATAATTAATAATAAGACAATTTATGTGTAATGTCATTCATTTGACATTGAATAATAGTCTCATTAAACTGGCAATATATACCTATAAGTATGAAGTCCAATGTGTTCAATTTATGATGTGAAGGCTGTTAGTAATACTAATCTAATATTAAACATAAAAAATATTTTAATGGATAAAGTAGCGGAGCATGTCAACTTATGAATTTTAATAAATTAATTACCTTCGCTGTTTCAGCATTTGGGCATACAATATGTTGGTAATTGATATTTATGTAGTCAGTACCACTGCATATAGTCAGGGATTTCTCTTCCAAATCAGGCCCATGTCTGTTAACAAGCGAACTGCATAGCTTTGGGTCTTTGGGGACACCTCCGGCCCTAACATCGCTTACTTGACACAACTCGATGACATCTCCTTCCTGCATAACAGCATTCTAACACACATCCCAAGTATTTCCAAGTCACTTACCCTCCCTTCGCTCTTCCAATAAATGAAGAACCCATACTGGTCGACTTTGAACAAAGCTCTTTGCTCCAATTCGGTGTTGTCTTTTTCTTCTATCCATCTATCGAAAATGCATCCAGTAAGAAGTGATTCTGGCACTGGAATGTGCCAGTCGAATTCGAACTTCTTCGTCATGTTGGACTGTCAAGTTGGCAAAATATGTTAAAGGGCGTTCATTGCATCTTTCACGCAACGTATTTTGGTTGCAAATTAAAAAAACTAAACGGCAAGTGCGAAAAATTCATTTCATTGCAATGCCATGTTTATTTACTTGACATATTACGTCAAAATATGACGTCACACGTCAATATTATAGAGCGGGAATTTTAAAATAGACTTTTGTCATCTATAATTTGGAAAAATATATGCTAATAATTAACGATTAATATCTGTTAATTGCAATGTGCAATAAAGAAAAAAATGTGTTAGATCTTTCTTCCTGTATTAACAATTATATATCAGTGCCTCATTTTTGTGTTAACTTTTACCGTATCTAA
>QDEB01020716.1:0-10121 GCA_004193795.1 Asbolus verrucosus | reverse complement strand
TCTCTGAGGTTTACTGATGAGATGGTGGTGTTTGAAATTTGCAACAGAAATTTATGTTCGTAATTATTAGTGTTGATTAATTATGTAAATAACCCCTTGTGCAATTATATATCTTATCACAAAGTAGAATCCATGTAAGTCTTTTTAGAGAGAGCATTTTCAACTCAAGATTTTTCTTCACTGGAAACAGAAATTATGTAATAAAGAATGAAGAATGATATTCAGAAATGCTTAGATTTCTCAATGTGGAACCATTGAATTTTGAATTTTCGATTAAGAGCTGGAAAGATAATATCAGGGGATGGAATGGAGTACATTACAACTACACTTAACCCCGGAAATTTAATTTCGCAATCAACAGATCTATATTTACTTATACAAATGAATTTTCAATTACAATGCAACAATACGACGGAATGACGGCAAATGTCAGATAAGTATCTTCCATTTTTGATCATTCTTATATATGCCACATTTTCAAGAGAGTACCCAACGACCACAGAAGCGCAGCTAAGCTGGCGATGTGCACATAACGACCACCGCAAACTTGTTCATACTGTTAAATTTATAATTTTTTCGATCTTCGAAGGAGGTGATCGTTTTGTCGATGACGTAAACGATGTCTGTAGCTGCGGCCAAACTAATAAAAGTTCTGCATTTTGATGGCTCAAATGAGCCGTACGTTTGCTTGTATGCACAGCGACTGAATTATTCAAAATGCGCAGGCGAGGACAGTTTTTGCATTTAAGACAGCACGCGGACATCGCATAGGATATCGAAGAGCGACGTCCTCCTTTTCAATTAAAAGCACCTACTCAGAATCGGTTGGTGACCCTTTCGTGTCGCTTTCACAGCGGGATAGAAATATCGGCATCCATAATAAATGTTTTCCGTCGACCATATCGAACCGAGTGCCAGTCGAAAGTGGGATGGATGTTGTGTATACGTTTAATTGCAGACCAGTAATGGATGAATTCGGTTCGATTAACTCGCTGAAAGTAGGATAAATGTTTCCACGCCACAATATATAAACACACATTAGCTATCTCGATGTTTGATTCGGTCGGATAGATACGTTATGTGGACGTGGCCCACGCACACTCTTCCTCGAACGTGTCCACGCTCCCTTCAGTTGCTCAATTGAACAGGATTGACTTAACGCCGGGCCCATTGTCGTCGAACCGCGTTTCTGGAATTATCATAAACGAATTCCGGCCGTCCTTGTTATCCGCGAGGTAATATTTGAGGTAAGAGCCCCAGTCGGCCATATTTTATCAGTGAATACTTACGCTGCGACAAGCCCCGGCCCGATAGGTGCCGGCTATATTTCATTTTGCTTATTGAGAGTTACGATCAATGAACCATAATGCATATAACCCAGATCGATCCTCTCCGTACCTCCCTACTTCGTAAAATACCAAGATGCATCACTCCAAGTGGTTGCGTATTTCAAGTTCGACCGGTCGTCGGAGATTTTACTTCGAGTTTGAGGAATTTTCCGGCAATTCCCAGAGGAGAAAGGTCATGGGGCCCATCGGGACGTCGAACAATTGAAAATCATTTATGAGATATCTGACAGCAGTCAGACCGTATAAATCTTAAATAATTGATATAATCGTGTGGCGGAGTCCGCGCTTGAGAGGATTCCCTGCCGCCGACAATAGCATCTCCGTTTCGCAGTTGTGCTCAAAGACGTGTTTGACGCTCGGTAACTCGATGAAACTTGATGGTTAAAGTTGCGTCCTGGGATTCTGTTATTCGGGAAATTGTCGCAATCAATATTCGCCGTATAGATCACTTAAAGATACGTTCCCTCGTCGAAATTTGCAATGTACGCGCTTATGTAGTGCGAGGCGAGCGCCGAATTCAATTTTCGAGTGTCAGTTTTAATTTTCGCCCCGCGAGAGTAAATTATAGAGCGCGGAGACAGAGCTTATTTCGTCCTTTATGTTATCCGGATAAAAATTAAGTTCTTAGTTCTGTCAGCATTGTTCGGCGAAAATGGAATTAGCGAGGTCGAAGCTAAATAATTAGCTTTGACATTTGAATTGTGATAATGCTGAGCCTTTACAAGTGCTTTTCTAAATGAAACAGTTTCGAAATGTTAATTACAAGATCTGTCTGTTTCATTATATTGCAACAAATGTCAGCTGGAAAACCGCCGTGAAACCCCTTTCCGAATCCTCGATCCCGACACATTAAAGGATTTCCCGTCGGCTCGGAATAATTGGGGATTTGATCGAAAAAACCTGGATGTAAATCCGACTTTTCTCCGATTCAAAACTTTCGATCAATTAACTGTGACGCGGCAAAAATAGATTCGAAAGAAGAACCCTGCGGTACGCGGATGTGCGGACAAGAGTTTTTAATGCCCATTTGAGCTACCTTTTTTTCTATTGGAGATCGAGGTGGGGTCTTTGGGATCGCTTGTTTGTGGGTTTCTACCTCTGGTCAATTGCGAGTGTGGTCCGTACAATTTTGGTCGGTTGCGCAGGGGATTTCTTTGCCCCTGTAGAAGTTAATGCTGTTGGAATGGAGCGGTGGCGTTTTCCAATTAAAAAAGATTCCGCCCAGATTAAAACAAATAGAAACCCGTCTAGGTTTACGTTTGTGCACGCCTTTGCGGTTTGGCAAAGGTGGAACTTGTACAAACACCGGTGCTGATCTTCCGTAATGACATACCGCCTCGCTTTATCCACCTGTGCAGCTATCTGAATTTACATACCGTTCCATAAATACCTTTATCGGGCCACTCGAGCCCTTTGTACGTTCGCTCGGCAGCGACTTCCAACGGCAATTTAATTGTTCAAGTGCCTGACCATTGTAATTATATTCGATTGTAATGGTAGGGATGCACGCGGTTTCTATTTATTGGTCGAGTGATGTTGGGAATTCGGAGCTGTTTGCACTATATATACGCGGAGAGTGGCGGAAGGAATTCTCATTTTGCACATGAGCACATTTTCTCATTCCGCCCCTGTACTATTTATTCTATGTAGAACAATCGGCTTTCGAACCGTCGGAAAATAAGGCTCGGGCCGCGTCCACAGGTGCGAACTCATCAAGACGGATGTTTCTATTAAAGGATCACTTTCGTAAACATAATTAATCCGGCAGGTTCGGCTATATACGACGAAATGAAGGCAATTTGTCAGTGCGGCTAGTGTCTTCCATTTTCGCCACGGTTTCATAAACTTGTGCCGCTTCCTCAGATTGTATTGTATTAATTTTAACCGGAGTCAACGGTGATCTCATTCCCAGATATAATACGTTGCAAATTTATTCAGCTACCGATGCAGACGCTATTGCACATTTAATCGTTTGCCATTTCTGATTTAAATAATTTCCCAGGAACAATCATAGTCGGTCGTATATGCTGCAGGTTCTCTCTGGTTTGCTATCGATTTTCGCTGAATTTAATTAAAGATTCAATATTTGTCCAACGTCTGTGACGGTTTTATTGTTTCGTCCGGCACATAATGGCAGAACACAGGCAGAAAGTGGCCATTGTTCCGTTCCGGCTTTGATCTTTTACATTTCCCTTGTTTACAACGCTGAAGTTATTAAGAGATTCGAATGAGGCCATTTTTTTTTTTAAATTAATTACTGACAAGTAGTGTTAATAAATAGCTGCTGTAGTGGTCTCACAGGAAAATAGTTTTTGTGTTTTGAAAATTATATAATCGTCGAAAAGTAGTTTTTTTGTGATATGAAAACTTCACTTGCAAGAATATGATGAGTATCTGAGTATAATTTTTCGATGATATAAAAATGACAAATTATGTTTTTCGTATCATCGAGGAACCAACAAAGGAAGAATTTTTCAGATATAAATTTTGTGGTTGAAAGAGCACCAACGAGTTGGTGAAGATTGAACTAAGTAAAGAAATACTAGTTGGAATTTGGAGTGAAGGCAACGATACATCCCATCCTCCAGAAGCTGAAACCGTCTTTTGACGTTTTGATCTTAAAATATAACGTTCTTCACTCTCTCCAAAAAATATTTCCAGAAATTGGAGTGAAAAATTGCTTTTATATTAAAAGGAATCAAAAATATTGGATATAAACACATAAAAATGAATAGGAAGGAAAAAATGAAAAATAGAGCCACCAACTCAAAATAACCTCCCCAAACTAAAAGCGAAATGGTAAAATCAAATTAAGAAGGCCTGAAAGTCAGAGCTTGTGGATCTTTGAAATGGATGTANNAAAAAAAGACTTTCCTGTTGTCATCTGCATCCGCTTTTGATCGACATCAGTGAAGGTGTCAAAAGTTTTAACGTTGACCTTAACTTTTGCAAAAATTAAGTTTCCCTATTTTAAGTATGATTACCAATTTTGATTGAAATCGGTTTAAGGAGTCAGAAATTGTACTGTTCTAGCCTTTTTGGTCCTGATATTTAAGGTCATATTTTAGCATAAAACGGGCTCTCCCAATGTGAGTCAGCATACCAATTTTGATCAAAATTGGTTCAAGAAGTCAAAAGTTACAACGTTCTGGGCCTTTGGATCTTGAGTTTTGATATAACATTTTTGCATAAACTGGGCTTTCCTATTATAAGTCTGTATACCAATTTTTATCAAAATTCGTTTGAGTCAAAAGTTGTACCGTTCCGGGAATTTTGGTCTTGAATTTTAAGGCCACATTTTTACATAAAGTGGGTTCTTCTGTTGTGAATCTGCACGCCAATTTTTATCAAAATCAGTCTGAGGAGTCAGAAGTTGTACCGTTGCGGCACTTTTGGCCTTGATTTTTGGGATTAGATTTTTGCAAAAATTAGGCAGTAATATTTCATTTATTTGTCTGTTCCAAATACTGTCGATTTTTTGAACATTTTTTTCTTTTTTTTTTGGAAAATGAACTGTGTTCATTTTTAGAGCCAAAACATTTTCTCTTTCGGATTCTTATAGCTTGAATTTTTAAGGTCACCTTATGATAAGGGATGTGGGATGATAAGGATATAATAGAAATGTCCCTAATGCTCGTAGGCTAAAAACTATTGTAGGAGGGGAAAGTAAAGTGCAAAAATAACATGTATCGGATAATAAAGGAATATAGTCATGGATAGAAAGTCTGTAAACACAGTACGAAGTGTGTAAAGAGTATCCATTATTTATTGTCTATTTCATAAATCAAAAATTTTCGCCTATTTGTTATAATTGTAAATACCAACGAAAGTAGATAACATATATTAAGTAATAACCGACGTAGATATGACTTTTAAAAACAGTTATAACCAATTTTCGACTATTAAAGGAGTCATAGGTATTTCCAAAAGTTTCTAAAGCACTGTATGAATTGTTTGTTATGCAACTACAATTACGTGAAGATAATGTGGAACAGAAGTATGTAAAGTAGCAATTGCACTTGTAAAGTAATACAAGAATCATCTATAGATGGTAAATTAATATTTTAATTTTGTAACATAAAATTTCAAATGTGTTTTCTCAAAATACATTGTGAAATGTCGAACAAAAAGTTGGAAATACATGTAGGAGGAAGTCCAACATTTTCCCAACATGCGTGATATTTGAGACTATTAAATGTGAATCGTGGTTATAAGTCTGAAGTGAGGCATCTTCCAAAATTTATTATTGTGTTTTTCTTATGCTGTGTAACATTTTTTGTGTTTATCCTATTGTTAGATTAAAAGTTTTCTAAGATGTTAGTTTCCTTCTTGGTTCATTTTCCCATCATCTATGACGCATTAAAATTTTTGGTTTGTATTTTTGGAACAGATTTCAAGATATGATGGGCAATTACTTAAAAGTTGTTTCTAGTAAAAAATTTGGTTCTCTAAATGCTCATCACCTATGTTCTAATAACAGTTTAATTTCATGACTCTTCGAACCAGATCAATTATTAGGAGACACTGCATTGCCATAGTAAAGAGAATAATCGAAGCAAGTAAAATTAAAGATAATTAATAAAGTTTAGAATAATTGATTTCTAATGAAAAATATAAATCAAAAAATAAAGAGGCTACAAGCTACAAATTATGAACCTACCAATTATGAATCTACCAAAGGTACATTAGGAAGCTTCGAATAAAAAAACGAAGAGAAAAAATCATTATTCAGGAAAAGCAATAAGCGGTTGTTAAAAACAAACAGGAAAAAACATTTTGTCGAAATAGGTTATGGTTAATATGTAGCACAACTACAAACTATTAAATAAAAGAATGATGGCATTTGGCGTGTTTAGGGCTTTTATAATCACATTAAAAAATGTAGGATTAAAATCATATTAAAAACTGTAATCCAGATAACATCCGTGCAATTGTTTTTTTTTTTTTTTAACTTTTAAACACGATCTTTTTTAATATTTTAATTCGTACAGTAAAATAAACATAACCTCCCGGAGCTTTATGAAAATCCATTTTTAATTTGTTTTATCATGTTTGATGTGTTTTAAACTAATATTTGAGACTGCTTTTAAAAAAATATCGCAAGCGGCATTTACATTTTTTTCCAGTAAGTCCATGTTTGTTCTAACTATTGTACACATCAGTGCTGTACCGGTTATGACGCCATTGGCGTTACCGAAATGTTTTATAAATATTCAGTTTGTTACTCTGGCCGTAACCATTACCGGGATAATAGTAAAGGGTTAATGTTTGTTTTCTATTATCTTGTAAATTGCCAACATTACTATTATACTAGTCGGATGAAAGTCGACATTAGTAAAACGCTCGATTCTTAATAAGTTGAATTCCCAAAAGCAAATTTCTAATTGTCGAGACCGGTTGCAGAGCGCCTGCGTTGCGGAACTTTGGCATTTTTGAAGTGACGATCGAAATAAATCGATGAAAAATTAACGGGGATGATTCCCGCTCGGGCGTGTGCTTCGAATGAATTATTTTCCGGTGGAAATTTGGAAATGGGTCGGCACGATCTAATAAAAGGCCGGCCAGAATTGTTTATTTTTTATAAGTGGAAGCCGAACGAATCGAACGTCAATCGCTGAAAATGTTAGTCTACTACTGAAAAATTGAGACGCATCGTCCATCGATCAGATTTCAACCGGAGAGAGATTTTTTTGTCTCTCCTTATATTTATAATTCTTCAGTAATGACACCAAGTTTATTCTTACAAGTAATTTCTTTCTCGTGGTAAAAAGGCTTCGAAGTGTCATTAATCGGTGTGCTCTTCCGCACCAGCCAATTAGTTGCGTTGTTGCATCTAATTAATGTGGAATTTAGATCGATTTTTTCCATCGTAATTCAAAGTTTGTTCATTAGTCGGCGGTTTGGCGCCGCAACAACCGCTTCATGAAATCAGCCCTTTCAGCTTCCGATTGGCCATTATCCGATGGGGTGCAACAATGCTCGTTGCTGCGTTTTAAATAAATCACGTGACTGTCGAACTATCTTTAACTAGCAAAGTTGGAACGTATCGACTTTATGTAATTGGATCGGGGGCGGCCGTTATGGAATTTTTCTCCCTTTCAGGGAACAACGGAAAGTCGGTTTATTACTTCGAAGGCACGAAGAGACGATTTTGTTTTGTCTTTATTCAACTGCTTTTTAAATAAACCGGTGTGGAAGAACGGGGGCTTGCCCCCGCCGAAAGTCTGTTAATTATCGGGTGTTGTATGGCAGATGAGCTTATTGTATGCGTTGATTGTTGTGTACCAGATTGGAAAATTAACTCCACTTGGACGGTTAGAGCTGCGACGAACTCCTTAACATCGAGTCGGATCAGTCTGCAAAGGATAATTTAATCACGTCGAGGGTGGGCAGGTCGTGAATTAATTCCGCAATAACTTAGCTATATTGTAAGTTTCACTACCGCTAATGGAATTCGGTAGGTGTTGTCGGATGATAGTAGATGGATGAGCGGGGCCATAACCTAACCTCAATGTTTCCATTTTGTTCTGCTGCCAGCCGTGATTACGCCGCCGCTGACGTCCAACACCTTTTCCCGATCAAAACGCACACGACCGCCGGTAATTAATCGGCCCACCATTCAAGTGGCGCAAATCCGACCGTTTCAGTGTCAAATTTTTCAGCACCCTCCGCCGCCGATGCGATTTTTTACATAAAATCACGACCGCGAGCACAAAGAGTTTCGGTTGATTCGGCGGCGATTTATTACGCGTCAGAAGTGCCAGTTAAAGGGGAAAAAGAAAGGGAAAGTGAAAGCGGGGATAATAACTCATCACCTACGGGTGGGAGGGGATGCGAAAAAATGATACTTCATAGGAAATAGCGGAAGGAAATAATAGAGACTTAAAAGAAAATAACCCAATTATTGATAGAAACATCGGTGGTCAGACGAGAGAACATCTCAACAATTGAAGTATCCTGCGATCTGTTTGCAACATTTTCCTTCTGCTGGAAACCGACAAATATATTACGCTGGTTCTTCCTAAAATCAAAGAGCGAAATTCATTTTTTCCAGTGTAGTCAGTTAATCATGTTACGAATTCGCAATTTTATTAAAATGTTTTACAAATGGTGAATTCAGCAGTGGACCATGTTATACAAAGAAAGAATAGAAGAAAATTTACTAACATACAAGGTGAAGCGGAAATAGGAAGTGATTGTTTTATGTTGGTGGGAATACAACCGTACGAGGAACTCCGGAAAAATAAAAACGACAAATTAAAAAATAGACATATGGACGTTGAAAAAGAAATAAATAAGCATAACTGAGAATGATGTACTCCACGTTTTAAATAAAATGAAAAATTCATTAAGCCGTGGACCAGATCCTGGCTTTCTGCTATGCGATTGTAAACACATTTTTATCAAACCGTTATGAATAATTTTCAGTTTTTGTCTTAAACAAGGTACCTTCTCTTTTGTTTGAAAAATTTCAAAAATAACGCCGATACTATCCGGTGTTAATTCTGATACTAATAATTATCGTCCAGTTTCTGTTTTATGTAATTTTTCGAAAGTGTTTGAAATGATTCTTTACTCATTCGTGTATCCTCATGTAAAAAGTTACATCTCACCGCAACAATATGGTTTTGTTAACAACCGATTACCATTAACAATTTATCTCTGAGGCCCTTGATAAGCAGTCTCATGTTGATGTAATTTATACAGATTTTTCTAAANNAAGAATATTGAAATTTATGGAATGGTACCTACTAAATATGCGTCAATTTGTATGTTTCTTTTACCTAACGATACAAAATCCGACTTTCCGCAAATCTTGGACCAATGATGTTTTCAATATTTATTAACGACTTATCTATTACATAAAAATGTTCTTCACTACTATTTGCCGATAGCACTAAAGTATATTATATTATGAAAACATGAATCATGCCTCCAACAAGACATTGATCACCTTGGAATTGGTTTCTTTCGGGTCTNNGTCTAACGAAACGTAAACTTTAACTTTAAGAAGACACACGCGGCGAGACCCGAAAACCACCTTGTAAAATGATGTTTTCTAAATAGACTTGATTTTAATGCAGGAAAGTGCAAAGTTGTATCATTTACTTGCAAAAAATCTTCGTTATTATTTAATTGCAAAATAAACGAATGTATTATTTGCCAGGATAATACCGTTATGTACGTATGTTTTTGATTCACGACTAACATTTGTGTACCACATAAAACAATTAACTTCTCATGCCCTATTATTACTTGGTTTTGTAACCAGAACTTGTTCAAATTTTTCAGACATTAACGTTATAAAATTCTTATAAAATACATATATTGTTTCATATTTGCAATACGGTTGTGTTATATGGGATCCAATTTACTCTTGCCATATAAACGCTATAGAATTGATTCAACGATGCTTTTGACGCTTTTTAAAATTCCTATGTTTCAAAGTTTGTGGTACTCACCCTGAAAAGGGAATTGATAATAATTTACTTAATATAAAATTTAATACATCGCTTTTATTCAAAAGAAGACAAGTCAGTATTACATTGCTTCATAAAATTGTCAATTATGAAATTGACTGCGCTGAGCTGCTGACAAAAAATTACTTTCATGTACCTCGTCTGAGCTGCCGAAATTCACTGTCGTTCCATGCTCCTTGGCTCATGCTAATGTATTTATAAAATCACCTATTTACTCAATCTTCATTATGTTAAGTTTAGTAATTACGACATTTTTTTCTTGAATTATTTCAAATTTGAAAAAAGTTGTTAC
>QDEB01020595.1:0-21771 GCA_004193795.1 Asbolus verrucosus | reverse complement strand
ATATATATATATATATTTGTTATACAGGGTATATCAATTATATGTCAATATATTGCGAGATGAAAAGAGAATCTTTTATATAAACTTTTTCCCGTAAGATGTTTCCTAAGGAAGTTACAACCTTTGAAGTTGGGTTACTTTTATTTATATTATTTATTTGAAAGTTATGGACTACAAAAAAAAATTGGTATTTTATTTTTCTAATACAAATATCTACTTATTTTGACAAATTATGTTATGAATGGCCTACTTCAAAAGGCTGGTTTCAGTGTTTAGGTCTTTTACCCATATCTTTTTTTGCTTTTCCTCTTCCTTAAAACTGATAACACAATAGGAATCTACTCTTGTTAAACTTCGGTAGGATGTACTATTTCTAACATTCCTCACAAAAATTAATTAACGAAAGAAATAAGTTTTTTAAATAATTCAAGAATTGTATGATATTAAAAGTACAGAGCGATCATTGATGATTAAATATGTCGCATACTTTTTTTTCATGCTTTTCATAACTATTGTAGTAATAGTTATTTGTAACACTAGGCTAGAAACTGAGGTATGAGGCATACAAGTACTAGTATTTGCAGACACAGTTTCTAGGCCGACGAATGGTTAAATTTGTTAAAAATTAAATAAAATGCTCAAATACCTCATTTAAAATGAAAAGTCAAGTGCGCATAATTTTTTGACAGTTGGGAAATTTCGTTTGGCGTCATTTCATTTGTTGATTAGTA
Organism: Asbolus verrucosus; assembly: GCA_004193795.1. Lineage (NCBI taxonomy): Eukaryota > Metazoa > Arthropoda > Insecta > Coleoptera > Tenebrionidae > Asbolus > Asbolus verrucosus. The sequence continues at coordinate 21,040 of QDEB01020595.1, read as the reverse complement.
CGATTAAGTTATTACATTTTATCAAATGAACCGGCGCATATTACTGAAGCCGTTGAAAAGGCTATTAATAGTATATTACATGAGAAATCTTCCAGCAAACATTGGAAAGAATACGAACTTTTTGCAAAATGCTGTCACACAGTTACTTACTTTTTTCCAGTCTTTAGTTACTTTTTCCGGCCTAGGCCGAAAAAAAGGGTGTTTCTGGATGATTTTGATGCATGTAAAATCTGTTTTTGCGGACGGAGGCCCAAAAAGAATATTGGATTTGGATTTTTTATAATTACAGTTAAGGTTTAGACAGTGGGTTTTTTAAGATGTCTGTAGCGAATGTTTACACCATGCACGAAAATCGGGTATTCTATTAAAATAAAATAAAATTGTTGGTACACACCACTATTATTTATCAAATTATATTGTTGCCATAACTACAGGAAAAAAAAATGCAGGTGCAACAGTTACTTAGGAGCGGACTATCAAATCTAATACCTTGTCACTATTTTATGAAGTGGACACAAAATGTTATCAAAATAAAATCTTTCTTCATAGATATTAAGTATGTATACGCCAGAACATTTGTTCTCTTCACTGTTAAGGCTAAAAATTAAACATTTTGAAATATTTAAATCCAAATTATTTGAAATTAGTGTATTTTATCGGCATTTAACAAGAGTACCATTTTTACTCGGTTTTTCATCGTCAATTTTAAGAGAAAAATAAAAAAAGATACGATAAAAAACTCCAACGAAAACTACCTCTACGTAAAATAACAATTTGTTTTTGTCGTTCACTGGGTTTCGAAATTATTTACAAATAAAAGAAAGACAACTGCCACTTTTGAGAACCTCTCACTCATTTACGGAAATTCCGACTCTTTTTAGGAAACACCTCAGTGGGCAAGTAAAAAAATATTTTGAAATGACAACTACAAGGGCTGATGGTCCAAACATGTAAAAAATACACTGTTGTGCAATTTTTAGAGAGTTTTTAGGGAGTTAGATACTTTTAATTTTTTATTTTTAATAATATAACATTAAAATTAATTACAATAAATATTCAAATTGTCAAGACCAAGGAGAGTTTGTAAAAAAAAAATAAAGTCCTCATTATTTATTATGAAAAAAAGCAATTAATCAATTGACATTTTTGAAATAATTGAAAATGTTTGCTTCTTTAGAAAACTGATTTAAGAATGACATGATTCCAAACTTTTTATGTTTTTGTTGTTGGGCCTTGTAATTATTTTGTCATTAAATTTATAATAAGACATATGTACTTTTTTAATTCTAGGTGTCTTTGGACCGATAGTGGCGTATAGGGTAAAATTCTCGAACGTTGAGAGTTAAAAGGGTTCTAAAGATCAAAATTATTAAAATTTATGTAAAATTATTAAGTACATTGAAAGTAATTTTTGAAGTATTCATTGATGTTCAGTGAAGACAGAATATTATGTATTTGAGTGTCATGTCATACATGGAAGTTTATGTTGAAATTGGTGTCAATCGCGAATGGGAGATGAGAAGGGCGCGGCTCGTTCAGTTTTCGTGAGAGTCGTTTTAGTTCTTCACCTTCTAACGAACGTGCAATTTTTCATTACGTGCCTGGATCAAGGACAAGACGTGATCAGATTTCAGGCAAGCCGATATTCCAGCCGGACAGGGCGGCCGGGCCAGGGCCTAGGCATCATTTAGCCCCTTTCAGCCCATTATAATTTTTAAGCTCCAATCTTCACCATTATACATTTAGCTTTAGTTGAGAATCGCAATTTTTACCGCGACGGCACGTCTTAGCAAGCTCAATGCTTCGCAAATGCTTAAATCAACACGAAAAATAAGTTATTCAAATTAAAAATGTAATTTCAGCGTGCAGCGAAGTTATTACATTTTAATCCTCGACCCCTGATTCGGCGTCTAAATGCGAGACTGTTAAAAATATTAAGCAACCGGAACAAATCGACGGCCGCGAACCGGAATGCTTTCTGAATACATTAGGCGATCAACGAAAGAGTTGGCGGATCCGAGTTGGAAGAATTACACAACCATTATACGAGGATTAAAGCGAAATCACGAGCGCGTCCTCGGCGCGTCCTCGTCGTCCTTAGCTCCGGCATTGTCTCGGACCGAGTCGTTTGGAAAAACGAATAAATATTCCCGAGATACCAAGATACTTCTGCCATGCCGACTAATTCCACGCGATGTGCCATAAGACTATTAAAACTCTAAACGCAATGCGAGCCGAGCTTTCATTATTTGTAATCTAACGGGACTTATGGAAAAAGTTTCCATTTATTTTTAATTCCTTATATTCCACCCTTTTATTGAAAGCCTAAGAATGCGCCTTACCTTAGACCCTACGTAAACCTCGATACAGCGAATTTATATCTTTTTAAGTGCGCGACACTGCGCAAATTTAAAACAACCAAATTACTTCTTTCACCCTAAATTTCACGCTGAATTCGAACAATCTCCTTACCATTCTCATACTTACTCGACCATTATGCTTACGTCCCCCACCGTTCTTCTGCAAAATATCTACTATGTTTCCCCAACGCTCACTAACTTGTCAAATGTGTCGATTTTTAAACATTTAAATATCTAATCGAAATTCAATAATCACAAGATGCAGCAATATTTTAACTTATTTTTTAAGAATTTAGACACATGATTTTTTTGGCATAGTACTTCAAATTCGTACATCTTTTCATGGACTTTTCTCTGTTTGCATTTTTCCATGTGTTTTCGTTGTCTCTTTTTTTCCCACTGTACCTTCATGTGGGTTTATAAGTTGTTTATAAGTAGGGTGGGCGATATCGTTGAATCGATAGCGAAAATCGATTTACTCCCTATATCGATTGTCGATTTTTTTCTATATTATCTTGTATATATAATGATATTGTTGGTGTAAGTTATAAATTGAAATTACAACTCCACAACAGACTCTCGCAGGTAGTTTTGACAAAAAGATTGAAAAGGATCATAAGAATTAGTCTACTAGAAACTGTAACATATCTTCTGTTGAAACGTTAATTTATCTGGTAAACAAGTCAGAATCTAGTAAGGATTTAGTCAGATTTTTTTTTTTTTTTTGGTATCGGTAATCAATTAGGTGATTACAAAAGATAAGCTTCTATTTTTGTTTTGACCATTAAATTTAATATTTGATTACCCAAAATTATTGAAATCTAGATGTAGATACATAGATTTACCCAACGTTAATATGCCCCTTTTGATGGTGTCATGAATTTTCTATAGTTTTTCTTTTGAATTTTCAACATTTTCAACAGAAAAAACATTTACATCTTATTTCGAATACACTTTATCACAAGCTTTTTTCAAGCTGAAATATTTTCATCCCGACATTTATTCATTTATACAATTCTTGTCATTGTTACTTCATAATGTGTTTTATAAAAAAACTTTTTGTTGTTATTTGGGGGCTAAATTTACTTAGTGTTTTTAAGTTAGTCGTAATAAACGAAATAATATAAACATTATATTGATCAAAGTATTGCTAAAATAATGCCAATCTATAGCTAATGTTATTAATAAATAAAGTAAGGCAGTAAGACGGTTTGACAATTAGGTGAGTGAAATTTGCTGTTTGTTAATTTTGATCGGATAAATTTCACTATAACTTGATTTGACCTTTTAATTTAATTTAAAGAATTTAAAATATGATTCGTAATATTGGTGTTCAAGTAGGGAGAAAGGTGGCGGAGGCGGATTATAGGTTTTCTCTCTGATCGTGCTTTGGTGTTTTCCACAAAACTTTGGAATGAGACTTTCGACAGAACATCCGGTATATGTTACAATATGAAAATTGAAGCTTCTTGATTACTTCCGATTTAAATAGAAATAAAGTGAACAGTTTGTGGTTTAAATGCAATTAAAATAATGGAAGTAACAAATTATATTTATTAGCAGGACCATAAATTAACAAAAAGTAGAAAATAATTGAATAATGGAAGTAGCTTTCTTGCGTCTTTGGCTACACGATAAAGTAAGCGCTTGATGATTGACCACAACGTTGATGAATGAATAGATCCTAAACTAGCGAACTACTTATTGCGTTAGTGTGTTAAAATAGTGTTGTTTGCATTCAAGTGTTTTAAAAGAAATGAGAGAAGAACTATAAATTATGAATATAAAATATGATTATGAATATAAAAAGGTTAGTACCAATTTTTATTTTAGATAACGCACTAAGATTAAATTTTTGTATAAAAAGGAAATAATTTATATAATTAGTAAACTGTACAATTATAATTATTTATTTCACAAAATATTCAGAGATAGGAAAACTCTTATAATAAAATGTTTCGTTACTATAATTCGTTTAGTATTGTTTTTATTATTGTAGATGTCACTTGTATTTGCCATTGTAAATAGTAACAAACTCAGTAATGTAATAAATTGAGTGCACAGTTCTTAACTATAAAAACTCTTCCGAGTGATTGTGTGGGTCGAAGAAAATTCTGTTTTCGTTATAATGGAAACGAATCATGTACTAAATGATGATCTCAATGGAAAACACGAATCCGAAATCGAAAAAATTCTACCGAACACAAATCATAAAAGGGCATATGACGGTATCACTCTAACAGAAGACACAACTTGTGGAATTTGGTTTCTAAGAGGGCAATGTCTGCAAAGATTCGCCAATAAAAAAGCATATGTGTTCCTCTACGGATTGTTAGGTTGCGTATTTTCGGCCGCTTATGCCTATTTTAACGGCACGATCACAACTTTGGAAAAAAGGTTTAAAATACCTAGCAGAACAACAGGTTAGTACAGCATGCAGACACGTGTGAGGCTCTTTTCTCCGCTCTGATAACGTTAATATTTCATAATTTTGACACTAGTTCACTGCAATAAGGTGCACAAAACACAAATTGCATAAAGTCGAATGTTAGTTTTCCCACACTAAATTTAATGTGCTTAGTGTTTCAATTGGGATCACACAATTCCTTGTGGGTGGTAATTCCGATTAAAATGTTCTTTGGTATATTTTTTGATGGAACAATGAAATTGTCGAATTCACGAAACAAAAACCAAATGTTTTATTACAATCTCCTTAAAGTATTTAATGTTTCACCACGAGCCGACCGCTAATTCTATTATTAATGAGACGTTTTGCTTTTAGTAGATATTCGAGGCAAAATTAGTTCAATACTGTCGTTATAAATTTTTAGAATATCGACTATTTGTGCACCTAACTAATTTGTTTTTTACATTGTAGGTATAATTACTGTTGGAAATGATTTAAGTCAATTATTTGTGTCCGTGATCCTGAGTTACTACACCGGAAGGGGCCATAGACCGAGGTGGATGGCGCTAGGAATGTATACTGTAGTTCTTTTTTGTCTATTAACAGCTTTGCCTCATTTTCTTTATGGTGCCGGATCCGACGCTCTATCGCTCACAGTCGAACACCGAACAAACGATCGCAATGTCACCATTGAAGCTCTCGAACGTGAGCGGAAGAAAGCGTTATGTCATCACAAAAATTCTACAGCATCTCAGTGCGAGATGGAGGGAGGAAATTATTCTCCTCAATTAATTCTATTTACCGCACAGTTTATATCTGGAATTGGAGGATCTCTTTATTATACGCTTGGTGTCTCGTATATGGACGACAACATCAAAAAGTCCAAAACCCCAGCATTGTTCAGTACGAATTAAGTTTTTAAATATATAACCCTCATTATCGTAAATTTGCAGGTTTTTCTTACTTCATTCGAATGTTAGGACCAGCGATAGGCTACGGCTTGGCCTCGATTTGCCTAAAACTCTACATTTCACCTACTTTGACACCAACCATTGATAACAATGATCCTAGATGGTTGGGAGCGTGGTGGTTAGGTTGGATCATTCTAGGACTTGTATTATTTATTTTTGCGTCACTTTTGGCTTTATTTCCAAAAACTCTTCCAAGGGCAGCTGTGAGAAAAGAACTGTTAAAAAAGCAAATATCTAAAATGTCTAAAACAGAATCGGAATCAGAACTACCAACTTCTTTTGGAGGTAAATTATCACTATTTATTGCAACTTAATATAAATTGATTGATTTTAGATATGGTTGCAACTTTCAAACGTCTAATTTTGAACCCAACTCTAATGCTGAATAATTTCGCTGCGATATTTTATTTTTTGGGATATATGCCTTATTGGATATTTCTACCGAAATATATCGAAACACAATACCGTCAGTCATCCTCTGCATCTAGTTTGATAACAGGAAGTGCCGGTCTTGTATTTTCTGCTATTGGAATTCTATTGTCAGGACTTATTATTTCCAAATATAAGCCACGTGCACGATATTTAGCGGCTTGGAACGTAATTGTTGGAGCGATTTCAGTTCTTGGTATTGTTTCATATGCTTACTTAGGATGTGCTGAAAATGACAACAGAGCTCCTTTATTACCAAACGGAGAGTAAGTAAGGAACAATCATACTCACTAACTTATAAATCAGTTTAATTATGTGTAACCAGTACATTATTTTACAAGCACTGGTTCATTTTGTGTCGCGGCTCAAAATTAATCTAACATATAGTTAGAATAAAAGAATGAAGTACGTAAATGATTTTTTGTTTAATTAAAGTATATGACGTTGGGTTTAATTTCGTAAATAAGGATATTTGTTTTAGATTAAATCCAGTAACTGAATGTAATTCACACTGCTTTTGTGACTATGTGAAATACAATCCGGTATGTTCGCAAGATGGGGCGACAACTTTTATATCGGCGTGTCATGCTGGTTGCCAACATTCAAGGAAAGTCAATGGAACTGATATTTTCACTGATTGTTCTTGTATCTCGACTAATAAAACGCTTTATTATGAGCGCCTGGTCAATTCTAATAATAACAATACAAAAATCGAAAGATTTGCAGAATATGGTTTTGCAACCCCTGGAAACTGTTCCGTCGACTGCTTATCTAAATTCTATATCTTTTTGATTGTGGTCTGTCTTCTTAAATTCAGCGGTGCGACAGGAAGAGCATCGAATTTTTTAGTGACAGTAAGGTGATTATATTGTAACGTTTACTAACAATAAGAGAAAAACAATTCTTTAATAATATATTATAAATGCTAACAGATCTAACGTCGTAAACTTAAATATGTAGGTGTGTGGAGGAAAAGGATAAGCCTGTGGCAATGGGTTTCGGCCTGATGCTAATGAGTCTTTGTGCCTTCGTTCCCTCACCCATCCTCTTCGGAATAATCTTGGGTTAGACAAATAATAGAGAGCGATGTAGTAACGTTGTCACTTTGAGAATTCTTTCCAGATAAGGCCTGTCTGGTGTGGGGAAAGACTTGTACCGGAAATGGAAACTGTTGGTTATATAATGGAAAAACCTTAAGATATACAATGAATTTCACAGCAGCGACGTTCGTTCTGATTGGAACTCTCTTCGATGCCGGCGTCTGGTTTTTTGTTAAAGGATTAAAAATATTTGATGAAGAAATTGAACTTGAATTAGAAGATTTAGCAAGTTAACAAATGAACAATTATAACACATTTTTTTGAGTCTTTTAGATTAGTTTTTGTAAATAAATACTTTACTGTGTATATATTAAATCATAAATCGCTCTCTATTATTCGACTTCGATTTAATCGATATGAATGAGAAGCCGAATCTATGGAGTCATGATCATCACCTACATTCTCCATTTCTAGTAAAGAATCTGGAATTGTGTCAATTGAATTTGCCGACGCACTTTTTTCTTTATTAACTCTTGAATCCACTTCATCTTCAACTTGATTTGACATCAATCTATTTTCTTCAGTTACTACATTGTTCATTATTTCTAATTCTACCGGTGCATCATCATTGTCATCTTCTTCTTTTTTTCTGTGATTAGGTTCAAATTTTAAAAGAACCAAAACTACTATCGACAATATTAATGAAATAAACATGAACCCTATTGTGCTTAGAGACAAAAATGTCCCAAAATTTTCTGAGAATAGTCGACAAACGTTATTCTTATTATGAAATATACAAAAATGTTCTAGAAAAAAGGAACAACATAGTGAATGATATTTTAGCAAATTTTAAGAATACCTGCTACAGCTCCATAAATAGCTTTTATAGGTAGATAAGGGATCAGACTAGCAAAAGTAGCTTCGAGTCCTAAAGCCATAGCTTTATCTGTCGATGCAATACATCTCATGTTGATAATTAAATTCGTCACTAATGTAGAAGCGAATAATGCACTTGTAATAACACGATTCGCTTGAGACAGTGCATAGAATAGGTCGCATTTTTTTGTTTCGCAAGGACCTTCAGCAGCTTCAGTTGTAGTTCCACCACAAGTACAATCGTAAATCTAAAACCCACCAATTAGGGTAGTAGTTTAAATGATTTAATTCAAATACCTTTCTAGAACTAACTTCTTTAACAGATGTGCAACCAGCTAAACAAGGAGAATAAAATGTTTCTGAACGGATGCAAACGGGTTGGAATTCATCGAAAGAACAATTACAATGGGCGCTACAAAATCGCTTTTCCAACATGTGTCCATATTTGGTTTTGGGTTCGCATCTTAGAAAGGCTGTGCTTCCGAAAAATATTATCACTAGGATTAAAACGGTGATGTTCCATTTAACTAAAGATTTTAAATGAAGTTTCGATTTTGCAATAAACATACCAGCAGCAATTAAAGAAATTGCCGCCAGTGGTTGTTTTAAAATATTTGTTGCTAGCTGTGTATATGACCGATCCGTTATATCAGACACTTGAAAACGTGACTGATTAAAATATTTTTCAAAAATATTAAAAATGATTGGACCCGACTGAAGAAATACCAGGCAAAAAATATTAACCATTAAAATTTTGTTTCTTAGCAATCGAAATAAAGTTTTGAAAAATCCATCCACTTTGTGTTTACGTATAATAATTTCATAACCAGAACCGAGATCTAGAATTGAGACTGTCATTGGTTTCATAAGAGCTGAGGGCATGTTTTTTGGAAACATTGCAATTAAAGCTCCAGAAATAAACATACTTGTGGAGAGAGTGAGCCACACTAAAAAAGATTTTTTTCTTTAGTTTCAAGTGGTGGTGAAAAACAAAATACACTTAACCTGGAGATACAAAAACAGAATCAGTTTTCATTAAAGTTGATAACCATGAAAAATAAAGTCCTCCTTGTTTGCCTAGTTCGTTACAAGCTAAAGCTATGCCTAGTGAAATGCATATGTTATTATCCTAAATTTTTCTCTATATTCGAATAAATACCAATATAGCTTGGACTATAGCTGTAGAACGTATTGTCATCTAAGTAAGTTATCCCATGAGATATAAAGGAAATGGATGCCATGGCAGAAAATATTTGATAAACAGCCAAAATTGTCAGTGCTATGTAGTTAATTTCAATCACTGGTGGAGTAGTAATGGTGTTACATAGATTAAGATCTAGAATTTAAATGAAGTAACGTTGGATTAATTAAGTGATTAATTACCTGTTGCATTTGTTTCATTTTTAGGATGCTGTCGGTAGATTTCTGGAATGATTAAAATGCCACATGAAATTGCTTGGAATATTGTTAAACCACCAATCCATGACATTCGATGAATTCTATTACCCCAGTATGAGATAAGTAACGCGAAAATTCCAACAAAAAATTCATTTGTATAAATCAACCAATCTGAAAATCACTAATGCATGACTCATGTAAGCACATCCTATTGACATACCGATATTATCTTGTGAAATATTGTAATGTTGTCCCCAAATTTTGGAAGTATTTCGAAAATATGCCAGTGTGACGCCTTGCAAGAAACCAACCAATGATAAAAATATAAGAAATACCTTTGGTGTAGCAAATCTTTCCAAGTTGCACCATCGATTTAAGAAAGGAAAGTTGGTTAAACCACAATCCAACTGATTCTCATCCATTACATTTCGTGGGGCGGAAAATTCTCTAACTTCATTCGAATTTCTTCTAAGCAATTCATTTGGATGCACCATCATTCTCACAATAACAAGGTGGACTGAATAATGTTTAAATATTTTTATTGGCAAGATAATAAGAGATAACTTCTTTATCAAACGTGAAATACATAGTAAACTGAACTCTATACACAAAGTGTGAGTAACCTACTAATTTGTACGATAAGTAATTAAAAAATGTTGTTTATTCTCTTAGATATAGGAGGGAGATATCATCTTAGTGCGTTAGTGTTTACTTTTTTTGGGATAACCCTCAAGTGAAAATGAAATCAACGAAATCCTTTTATCTCTAATTCTATCCTATCATAGGGTGCATCGACGTCTCCCGCGCAGATAACAGGGGTGTGCGCCTACATTTTCAGCAATATTAAGTTTTGCTAAAATACTGCCTCCGTTATATGCTGAGTAAATTGACGATACATTAAAAATGTACCATTATGAAAATAGATGATTCAAACGGAAAGTAGATGGATTTAAATTTTCTTCAAATACGAAAACGTAACAAAAATCAATCTTTGTATTCCCTGAGACGGTAGCTTTTAACCTCAAAAGGAGAGTATTTGAGAAGAAAGAGTTAGGTACATTATAATAATCGTCCGGAAGATAGGTCTTTCGATATACCCTGATTGAAGGGTTAATTTTATTAGTAAAACTCAATTTGCTGAGATCTATCAGGTCTTTTATTTAAGAGTTTCCTGTTGCTTTGAAGTGATTATTAAAAATAAGCTGCTGATGAATAATATTTCAGCCAAGTCTTTTATTTCAAGGAAAAGGTTTTAGAAGCCGATTTCTGCGAAACTGCAATTCAACTACAAATGAAATATTTTTAAAGACAGCAAATATTATTTTCTAATAAAAATACGATTTAAATTCAATTTTCCAATTTTATTCATCGTAATTTGTGCACGAACCCTTATGTCAAACTGATTACACTATCTTGCTACGATAATGATTCCATATGTAATTTATGACATACACCACAATAAATAAAAAAAATTGTCCGTCAAATTTTTATAATTTCAGATTTGATGTTTCATGGAGGTGTTAATGTTTTAAAAAATAACACATAACGAGAAAAATTCTCTCTCTCTCTCTCCCCCTCCCTCCATCTCTCTCTCTTTCATACGTGATTAATTCTCAAAGCATAATTCTTTCAAAAATGTGATTCGATTATGATAGTCAAAAATTAACTGAACATTGTTATATAATTACTATTTTATACTCACCACCACTCGGCACGCCCTTTAAGCCATATATTCACTTATAATCACTGATTTTGCTACCAAGTGATGATGTAATCTTTAATCCAGCGTAATTACCGTCGTCTCGTCGCATTATAATTATAATTTTCGTGTAGTCAATCAGTGTTCAATGTTAGGAAGTTTTCTGACTATATGACATGATTTAAATAGTATATCCGTAACTGGAATACTTTAAATTTAATGTTTTTATATCACGGATTATAGAGTTGGTTACTATACCTGTAGCTGAAATAACTAACGGTAAAAATGAAATTTTTTCAAGGTTCCATAAATTTTTTATTGTAAAAGACAATTATAAGTATTTATCAGTTTTTGTGTTGTAGGTCTGTAAGAGGCTGTGTGAATTTGGCACAGCAATATCTAAGAGATATGCATGTTGGTTTTGTCTATCAAATAAAATGATATCAGGTCGGTTAACGACGATATGTGTATTGGTAAAATAGCTCTGCCCCAATACAGTTTAAAGTTATCGTTTTCCAAATTACTTGGCGTGTATTGGTGGTACGGCTTACGATCTTGTTTAGATTTTATTTTAAAGCCAGTTGTTGATGAATAATTTTGGCAAACTGATCATGTCTTTTTTTTATTTGGTTTGTGCTAAAACAGAACAAGATAAAATTATGTGTTTGATTCTGATTCTGCCTTACAAATCTAATATCTATCATCTGTGATCGAGTTGTCATTAATTATAAACTTCTTGTAGTTTTTTGAATAGCAAATGTAAATCCTTCAGTCTTCGGATATTTATTAGATCCTTTTAACTACGGAAGTGAAGCTTTAATATTAATGTAAGGTTATTAACATTATTATTAATTTTATTAGAAATAGTTTTTATGAATTAATGTACTATTTACTTTTATGCGAAACATTTTAATTTGCTTAAAATTTTTAATGAGTTTTCTCTCTTTAAAGTAATATAATTTTTGAAACTCTCAGTGGATAAAAATATTTCAATGTGTAAGTTATTGATTTTGGAGGGCAGCACCATCCGATTCCCAAGTTTGCCATGAGCAACTTTATTTAAAGTTTCCACCGATAGATGTCGATAGTTCTTAATTTTATTTTCTAAAACCCTAAATCACTTTTTTAAAGATAATACTATGAGGGTACTAATTACAAATAACCCACATAATTACTGCTTTCTCTTCGTTTACGGTAGCGAGAAATTTTAGTCTCACTGAAATTAGTAACGATGAAAGATGTTACTTTTTTAAATTCTTCGGTGGATAATTATAACAACCGAAGTGAGTATTAATTTTATTTATAAAAAAGATAAATTGAACGATTTTGATATTTCAGTGCCAATTTTTAAATTTGATCACATGTATCAACATCAGGGTCGAACTTTTGGCCCGTTACTCGGATTATTTTTGGTAAATTTATTTGCTAAGGCAGTAGCAGCTAAATACGATTCTTATATTCCGTTTCATTTGTCTTTCGATCCCAGCCCGTGGTTGGCTTATAATAGACCTTTGGCAAGCTATAACTACTTATCCTATCCCCAATGGTATCCTGTTAAAAATCCTTATAATTATGAACCTTCAACCCATCAGAAATATCCGACTTTAACAACAGCAGCTCCTCACGTTACAAATCAATATGTACCTTCTGACGGAGATTACGACATTAGTTATTCAGAAGAGAATGATTATTATTCGATTACCCCAAATCCTAATTACAGTGATGGTTTAATTCCTGCTGAATCTAACAATAATATAAGAAAACAGAAAAAAGAAGAAGAAACAGAACAAACCACTCAAAATCCAGAAGAAACTTTAAATCCTAGTAACAAAATGGAAGAACCTATAGCTGCAGAATCTAGAGTGAAAGCAAGGAGAAAACCGACACAAAGATACAGAAGAAAACGACCAACAAGACGCGATAAATATTCCCAAAAACGTCCACGTACAACAACTACCATACCACCTGATTATTATAATAGCTATGAAGATTATACTGAACGATATCAACCAAACAGAAGAAGAAGGCCCCCTCTAGTATCATATTACGATGAAGATGACGAAAGTGAAGAAGAGGACGATGACTATTATGATTCTCTCGAATCTACCACCAAATATCATAAAAAACAAAAACGGCGACCAACAAGAAAAACAAACAAAAATCAGAATCGAAAAGGAGCAATTTCTGATGCTTCTTTTGAAGATTCAGAGATCGAAAAATTTAGTCCACAGACTGAAATTGTAATAGTAAGGCAAGCATTCACTACAACAACAGCACCAACAACAGCACCAACAACAGCACCAACAATCGCAACAACAACCACTGAACCCCCTACCTTTATAACTAATGGAACTACCACAACTCGCACTACCATCAGTACACAAGCATCCGCAACCACCACCCATGCAACTATTAATACTGGTACATATGGTAATTCTGGCAAAAATCACTCGTTATCGAATTTTGTAGTAGGAATTATTATTTTAGGATATGGTCCATCGAATGGTAACGAAGATATTTCGTTCACTTATGCCCCTGCTGTTGCGAACAGATATCCCATACCTTATTTTGACTGGTACACTCACGAGGCTACAAGAAATGCAATTGTGAAAAAAGTAAGAGATATTGTGAATTTTGATAAAAAATACAGATTTAAGTGAAGTAAAAACACAAAATATTTATTAAAATTGGTGTTGGGCTTTTAAATTGTTTTGTATAGTCAATAAAGTTTTCTGTTTATAATTCTTTGGTTGTGTTTCTAGTTTCTATTTAACAAAAACGTAAATAAGTGATGTGTGGAAACCAAGATATTATCTTTAGCAACAGATTTGTGCCAAGAATTGAAATTAATATAACGTGTGCCTACGCACTCTTTCAAAAAGTCGGTGCAATAACTTAATTTTTTACAACATTTACTCTTTATTAGACGCATAAAACTATCGATATTTCAAGTAACCCACAGCAGAAAATATTTATTCTACTTTCATTGGAACTATAAACTTGCAAATCAGTTTTTACTGAAATAACTAAAGACGGATTGTGCACCGCGAATAAATCAAATATCTTCGCCGCATAACGCATTACCTTGCAGATGTACAAGCATCAATACCAAAATTTATATATAGGGTGTTATAAAACAAGTACGTTTGTAAAACTTCTTGCAGTTTTCCAAAAATTGAATTTTATTTGCTTCATTTTTATCAGAATTGGATATATTTGAAAAATTACCAGTTCAAACATCAGAAAAATGTTTAAAATGTCAAAATAAAATAAAAGCAAATAAAATATTCTTCATTAACACCCACTGTTAAGGAATTACATATTGAATTTTTGACAGCTTATAGCTCCTTAACCACGCATTTTATACTTGCTTTTTGATTTATATTGTCGTTTTAAATTATTTAATTGCTGAAAATTAAATAATACATTTTCAAAATAAGTCAGATTCTCACAACAAAGAAGCAACAATAGGACAAAATTATGTATAAATATAACTAGAATTAAAATGTTTATTATACACATCGAATCAATTAAAACAATTGGTCATCAGTGATATTAATCGTATGAATAAATGACATTTGCTGTGGTAAATTTAGTTTTCGCATCTTTCATATTTGGTAAAATATTTTTGTACAAAATAATATATAATTTCATTGATTATCCTAATAATTTTACTAGTATCGGTATTTGTGTGCCTCTATAGACTGTCGAAATTTTAAATTATTTCATTTACATTTCAGTTTACGCATAAATGTGCATTCTCCGATTTTCCAAATGTCTGAAAGTTTCATTAACATTCAAGAAGTATATTTAACTGCAAAACGATCGATATAATTTTTTTTCAAAAATAATTTGGATTTCCTAAATGGCTTTATATATGTATCACATATAGTGTGTTCCATAATGTCCCTCCTGTGTTAACTTTGGATCAAGGTGATATACTAAAAGTATTCATGGGATACAAGTTTTCCAATGATTCACAAAGTTATATGTCAGTGATTTTTTTTATATGGAAATATATGTTTGTTTCATTACCTTTCAATAAAGAATGGTATTTAAAAACGTAAAATGTGTAAAATGTTGCAAAACCAATTTTATTAATATTTCCTGAACAACATCTATTCATCATTCTACAAAGCATGCGCCGTTTTAAATTTAAAAATAAAACGCATCAATCTTCCTACGCATTTTTATTATGAAATTAACGGCGTATATTTTGGTGAGAGCTTCACATTTTATAAATGTAAGTTATATAACACTTTTGGTATATTTTTGACATATATTTGATACTTTAAAAATATATTTTGAAACATTTATTTTAATTTTATTTCGGTTGTTACATATTTAAAATTTTGAACTATTTTAACTGAAAAATGAGCTTCAATATTTAATGATTAAGACAATTAAATGAAAAGAAATCGTCAAATTTATTAACAGAATATAATACAAAATAGAGAATATAGATAGAAGATTAGCATTAAATTGTTAGATTGAATTTGTCCTTCATACTATATACCCACAATGTCCTACGTTATCTATATATTTAATCGGATACTAAGCACGAAATGTTAAAATGGGAAAAAAATGTTATACATTATTTCACTTATATGAAACTCTTATTTATTGGTCATTATTAAAACACTAACTACACATTTTATATCGGTAGTTAATGAAACTTTAATTCTCACTAATAATACCTATTTTTAAATGATAAAATGTACTAAATTACTTCAAAAAATCCATATACATTACTGTAATAACAAATAGCTCGACTCTGCAACAACATGTTATTTTTGTGATAAATAAAACAATGTAATATAAACACATAAACTTGAACTACAAATAGACTCAATTACAAATTAATAAAAACTGGTCTAATCTATTTAAAATATTGATGTTGTTTACCATAAGTGTTAAAACAATTTAGACCCTTTTTATAAATGTGTGTTTTACAAGGGTAAGCGCTAAAAGACGCCCAATTCTCCCCTAAGCCTATGTTTTTTTCATGCAATGCGTGTAAAATATAGGGGTCGGAACTGAATTGTTTCCGAAAACTATAGACTGTTTCCGGACAACTTATTATCCTTATAAGAAAATTAAGGGCACGCTTAATCGTAATTAAATTACACATTTCCGTTAAACTTTCATTTAGAATCACTGTCAGGCAGATTTTTTAAATCAAGGAGTGAAATTACTGTTGGAATTTAAACTATGATCTACCTTCACTTGCGGTTCTAGGGTAGAATTTTTATTCTTCACCCGTCAAGAACAATACTTTAATTCATCTTATAATAGGAAGTAGTTTGCATACAAAACAAGTGAATTTATCTAACGATTATTTTGGGGTAGATAATTTTATCTGCAGCAGTTATTCATGACATGTAACTGGTTGCTATCAGTGACATAGATGACCTAGTTAAAGAAAACACGGCTAATGGTCTACCTGTATCTTCAGTTTTAACAAAATCTATAGTCACAATTTTATTGATTTTTTACTTGACATTCATTTTTATGTTCACTTGTAGATACTCAGTTGAAAATATGGTACTCATGTGTTTGCTTTCCGTTGAATTATTGTTTTCTCTTAAGTAAAAGCGATGAATGATGTCAGTTGGAATTGTTTCTAATAATGTTACTAATGTCACTAATTTCTAAAGGCTGAGAGATGCCACATTCAGATTTTTGCACAATGTCAGTGTCGCATAATTTCACTTATGACAATTAATGATGGCAATTTATTTTCCATGCCTATCGCAAATTAGTACAAAGGCGCCAAAATCTTTAATTTTAGCTCAATTTATATTCTATTTTATATTGAGAAATTGTAATGAGCTTTTTTTAAAAAATATCTTCAAAAACACTCTGGTATAATACACTCTGTATATTGAAAGAGATTTATTTATTTAATTTGTATATAAAGAAAATAATGCATTTTAAAAATAAAATAAATAAAAAATTTTTGAATTATTATTATTATTTTCATTTTCTCCTATCTCAAGAATTCTTTCATTATTTTGACTTCCGTTATCTCAACGTTTTTTGTAAACTCTTCTATGTTACAACTAACATACAAAATATTGATTTATTTTTATGTCTCCTTTTTCTGAATCAAAGTTGCCTTACTGCAAAATGAAAAATATGGTGGAGGCGTTGGGTAAGAATAATGCGTAAAAATGGGCGGGTAAGGTGGTGTTGGTACATGAGAATTTATAGTGTACTCATACGTCAAAATCACCACGTGATATTTCACAAATCATTGTCTCTAGAAATGTCGAATGTAAAAATGTATGGAAAAAGTCAAAAATAATTTTAATTTGGATTGAAAAAAAAGAGTGAATTAACAAAATTTTGCAATGTAGTCCTGTTGGAAAGAGAATTTTCTGTTTCGATGGTTCAAAAAGATGCATACCATATTGCACGTTCCTTTGTTTTGGGTTTCTTCGAAGATTTATTGTTTTGTAGATTTAATTGTCCGTTATTTGATCCAGAGCGCGGCCAATTAACGTTTTACGCTGGTGGTGTAATTCCAAAAAGTTATTTATACAGTTGCCGCATAAGCATGCATGTTCAATGAAGATTAGTTGAGGTGGCGAATCAAAATCTTAATTTGTTCATTCTTAAATACCAACAATCTCGATTTATAAATCTGATGAACATGCAACAGCTGGATCTATTAACTATGGTTTTACCAAAATAGAATTTGAATCTCTTTCTACTGAGGAGATAATTAGAAACGAGAGAGTACATCTGCCCCCGTATTCCGACGTCCCGACGCCGCTTGCGCTAAACACAATTCTTACTTCCTCCTTCGGCTCAAAATAACGTCATGAACGTCACGATCTTAGCCACAACAAAATAAAACCTTTTGAAATCGGTCTTACTGATATGAGATTTTTGAAAAATTTTGTTTATTTTTAAACTGTGTCTTTTAACAGATGAGATTAATCTCGTAGTTGTGTGTTTATTTTAGAATCAAAATTTCATTTTAACATGAAAGAATCGATAAACTAAGTGTGCGATGTGAAAGTCATTCTTCATCAGTCAAAAATTAAATAGAAATTAAAGTTGTATATGTAAGCTTTCAAGCACGCCACTGCATTGTACGTAAAGCTTGAGGGTTATTGCACTGAAGTGTGAAATACTGAAAGCAAAGCCGCATATAAATATTTCAGGGGCACCTCCTTAATTTACGTGCTAGATGATTAGATATGAAGCAATCCATCCGTCAACACTAGCCTTTAATAAAGCAGAAAAACATAACATTTTCCAAAAAATAAACAAATATAAAAAGCTCTGTCTTGATACAATAAAAATATCATTTCAAATCCGCTTGAACCACTGTAAAATTTACTGGCCGTTTTAGAATACTTGTGGCCTTCTGAAAATAGCTCTTAGCCATTGCCGCTGAAAACTCTCCAAAAGCTACACGCCACTCCACCAAAGACATAATTTTCCAATCGAATTTACGAGCAATCTTCAAATTTATTGCAAAAACACACAGTAACTTCAAAAACATTCATAAAATTAGCGGTACTCATAATCAAAATTATTTTTAAAAACGTTAAAAAATTTGTTCGAACCGTGGAGGAAATGCAAATGCTATTTGGCGACGAAACATCTTTTTCCTTATCTACAGATCATTAATGTCGTAAATGCGCATCTTTGAACTAATTTGGCACAAACACTTCGTCTTTATAATAAAACAAGTGAAGTTCTTTTGTATGATGTCCAATATAAATATCCATTATTAAATTTTTAATGTCACATTGAACGTAACAAAAATTCAATGTCGTCCGAGATACTTAAAATATTTTCGATGATAAATCGTCTAAAATTTCACAAATAGGCAGGTGATGCATTTATTTTGTTTTCTTGATACAGTTCCGCCAATAGTTTAAGGTAACGAGAGCTGCTTTACATCTTTTTTTACTGTGATAGACGAGGTTAAAAGCACGTCCAAGCGCCGTTTACTGTTAACACCATGAATCACGGCAAAATCATAATTAAACAAAAAAAATCTGCATTCTTTATCTGTTTTTCTGGTGACAACAACTGCTTAAACATTTACCAACATTTACCAACTTTAAATTTCATTTCATCATTTAATGGGACGTTATTGCATCATATAACATGCGACGTTAAACTTCTCTTGGCAATAGATATTTTTATTATGATGAAAGTTTTGCAAATTTTCAATATTATTCTATTAAATGTCTGAATGAATTACGTTTTAAAAATGCAAAATTTTCATATTTATACAAAATTTAAAATGATCTTATTGTCAAAAGTGAAATAAAAAATTTCATCTTCAAAATATCAAAATCTGAAAATTTCCCCAAAAGCATGAACTTTTTTAGATATTTTATCTTTTATGAATTTTGGTCTATTTGAAAAAAATTCTTGGCATTCTTTAGATATCTTTCAGAAATACCTTTTGAAATACCGATTTTTTTTTAAGTATTTTATACAAATATAAAAAATTCGTCAATGAGTTTTTTGAGTATCACATTTATACGTATTTAGGCTATTAATGTTTGTTATAATATCTATTTTCATTTAGATTAAAATATAAAATAAATTTGACTGTTTACAATTAAGTTTGTATTCATTTTGTTAAGTGGTCATATCCGTTTGGAAAAAGCTATTTTCACTAATTGCGTATTTTTCTTTTATCCTGTGTATTCAAAACGTAACAATTTCACTAAAAACACTTATTCATGAATATTGATCAAGGTGGAAAAGTTGTAATTTATTTACTTAGTTCCATGTTGACAATTAAAATGACATTTAATGTATTTACGTGTTACCGTAATACAACGACTATTATTTCTTTTTGCATTTTTAAAACCAAATTATAGGTCAGAGAAAACCAGAAAAAACTTCCAAATGACAGGCACTTATCATTCTGTCAGGTCAAATAATCGATAAACAATTTAAATTGTGATTCGCGTTCTCCTCACCTTTCACGTAATTTTGCACAATAATAATAATAATAATAATAATAGAATGTTTTACAACAATATTTCCTTGATTTGAAAGACCCTTTGCTACAAGTTGCAGCAAGAAATGACGAAGGATTTGCACAACTCCGTCTTAGCAAAAGAGAGAGACCAGTGATACTAGATGGTGAAACAGAAAAGCAGATCTCTTGGAAGAATAAAGTGTTGCATGGCAAATACCCTAAAATCCTTAACAACGCGATAATTGACAAGGAAGAGTCACTGAAATGGTTAAATAAAGCAAATTTACACCCAGAGACAGAAGGATTTATTATAGCAATACAAGATTCCATTATACATACATGCAATTACAAAAAGTACATATTAAAGCAGCCAGTCGTAGATGTATGTAGAAAGTGTGGCTCCCCAAATGAAACAATTGATCATATAACAGCTGGATGTCCTGTTCTCTTCTATAATGCATATCTATGTAGGCATAACCAGGTGGCCAAACTTATTCACAGTCAGATGGCGCTAAAACATCAATTAATTAGCAATCCAGAGCCATTTTATAAATATACACTGGTACCTGTTCTTGAGTCCGAAGAAAAACTTCTGTATTGGGATCGGCTGATAGTCATAGATAACTTCAATCGGCCTGACATATTATTCATCGACAAAAAAAGCAAATGTGGAAAAATAATTGACATAGCCTGCCCATTATCCAGTAACATCGAGAAAACAGAAATGGATAAAAAGAGAAAATATGAGAATCTGGCAATTGAAGTTAAACGCATATAGGGATTAAAAAACACATGCATAGTACCTATAGTGGTTTCAGAAAGCAGCAATTTTACAAACATGCCATATAGTCCGAAAGTTTTTGTCGTTGGGATAGGATGAAAATCTTCCCCAATGTAA
>QDEB01020589.1:0-24008 GCA_004193795.1 Asbolus verrucosus | reverse complement strand
TTTTTTCAAATCCAGCAGTTGTTATCAATATCAGGTATGGACAATGTGTTGCAGATAAATATTTACGTTTAAATCACATATTTGCAGATGAGCCAGAATTAGAATTTGTTATTTTCGGTGATGATACAATTATGTTCACAATTCAATTTGTTCAATTCTGTTTGATTTTATCAGCTTAATTGGAAAATAATCCAGCACTCGGTCGCTCCACAAGCGAAGGAGTACAGGCTCATTCAATTTCTTTTAATTTAGTTCGGCTCTTTGTGACGATTTTTGTATTGTCCGGACCGAATGAAATCAGATCCAATTTAAATGGGTCCTCGAGGGTTTTTCCTGGTCCATCTATTTATAAAATGTGCCACATCCGCGTTGTGATACAGCTTTATTTAATCATTTTTCTATTCCGAATATTTCACACAAATATATCGTCGTAAAATCTACCATAAGCAGACGAAGCAGTCACCATCTATTTCGGTTAGATTGATAACATCACGATGAAATTTATGTAAATAAAAGTATTTGATTGTTCATTTTTATTCTGTTGTTTATTTTCCTCGTGCAAATAATTATGATGCAGATGCTGTATTAATAGACGTTTTATCAGGAATTCGAATATTATGGAATAATGGTTGAAGGGGAACACACACAGTTTGTGTGTGAAAGGAAACACGTTATCACCGACTATCACACAAAATCATTTTGAAACTACACAATGCGACGGTGTTTTGTCAGTCGACAATGCAGTTTTTAATAAACTTTCCAGTTGCTTTGTTGATAAACCCGTTTCAGCAAATCGATTGTCGAGGCCTTAATGTGGGTCTGACTTCTCCTACATTTCCTAGACAGTGCATTATAATGGAGAAGTTTCAATAAAGAAAGTCGTGTCACTACATCATGTACACGTTTTCCATCTTCTCCGCCACATTGTTTTTTCTTTCTTATGTGTGTACATTCACGCAAATACATTGTATTATTTAATCTCAAACGATTGAGTTTTTTACGGAATAACTGGTTTGTGTTAATCACGTTTTATCAACCGTGATATCTTGAAAAAAAATGGCTTATAATGGATCCAGAATGTTTTTATTACGTCAGCTTTGTTGTTTCCAGGTATCGATTTGCGTTCGATATAAATTCAAATCCTCCACAGCTGCATTGTTTCAGTTCTGCACTCTGATCTCAACATCTTAATCAATTAAGAAGCTTTCATCGTCTTTTTATGCCATCATTTTATAATCTTGGTTAGAATTCACGGTCTGTAACCGTCCGGATAACCGTCTAATTAACTTTCCCATAGAGCAACCGATTTCGTCACACGAAAACGGTATCATCGGAAACGTTAATATCGAACAAAGTAAAAGAACAATAAGGTCACCACCATTCGTCAAAAGCGAAATAAACGGCCTTCGATGGCGCTCCTAGTGCGTTAGTTATGCAACCAACATTGCGCGCGTATTGTGGGTTGCATAGGTGTTTCGCTAAAATTCGCCTCGGCTGACGGGGGCGGTTTCCACATCGATCAGGGTGTGGGCGGCTGCACCCCGGTCTCATTTGAATTTCGGACCAGTCATCGGAATTAATTTTTTCGCCCAATCAAACGTCAAAAAATTAATTTCGGGCGTCGCAAGCGTGTTGCGGGTCAGACATGAGGTTAAAACATTTAGACTTTCTTTTTGTGCCGTCCGCGGTATTTGTATTCGTTCTGGTTGCGGTGCGGCCAATAAATTTTTCGGAAGGTTGAAAATATTTTATATGCCGACGGGAAAATTGTTGCAAAATCGACGAGGTCGGTGCGCCCATTTGATTTTTTTTTTTTTGTATGCGTTCTGTCAGTTGTAACATTTTTCTCTGTATGTTGCATCACAAAAAATCCATGTTGCTATGGAGGATGCAGCGTAAATACGAATGGTCAACATTTTAGTTTCAAGTGGAGGTAATAAAAAAACTTGTCATTGACAGGTTGCTTTTCTACGTGGAAATGTTTAAAAAAAAATCGAGGAGTTGAGGTATTCCTTCAAGTTAATAGTTTCGCGACATTATTTTTTTATCACGATCGTACATTAATCATCGAATACTTATTTGCTAAAAAAATGAATATGAAATATGTATGGACATAAGTTGTAATTTTGCGATAGGAATTGTTGCACCGTTACTCAACAATACAGCAATTTAACATTTGGAAAAAGAGTGCTAATGAGTAAACGATTTCATAAGAAATTACGTATCTAAATATGTACAATGAGTTATTAAAGTTTTAAATTTCCATTTTATGGATAAACACGGACATAAACGCGGTTACGTTGTTGGATAAGAATCCACTTCAAGATGTCTCTAGTTTTACTTCGAATATGTCTGCTTTATGGCAGATTTTATTATTTTTACAGTTCCGGCGATTTCAGCATAACTTCTGTTAGTCGCCAAATGTTTATCCAATTATTCTGTATTAATTTCCGTAATTCTTAGGTAAATCTACTAATTTTAATTAATTATCCAATAGCTTCACGAAGTTTTCTATCAATTCTGGTAATAAAACAGCCCAACTTTGGCTTCTCCACAAGTTTTTATGCCATTTTTAGGATATTTAATATTTCCACTGTCTTCATTCTTTGGTGTTTTATTTCAAGTTTCTTTTGAACTTTTACATCTATTACTTAAATCCATCAGCACCCNNTTCTGACTACGCGACGTGAGCATAATAATATCGCTTTTTGAATTTCAACAATTCAATTTTCTTTTAAATTTAAGGTGTTACTGATCAGAGATTTGAGTATTATACCTGTAGCTGAAATTTATTCCAGATTCCATAAATTTTTAATTGCAACAGCAAGTTGTAAATATTTGTCAGTTTTTAGCATTATGTGAATTTGGCACAGCAAAATTATCTATGTTATCTGTGAGTCAGTTTTGTTTTTAAAATATAATGATTATCAGATCTGTCGGCAACGATATCGATAACTAGCTGTTGTGTATTGGTCGTAAAGCATTACCATTGTTTTGTTATTATTAGTCTTATCTTTTGTAACCTCACCACTATAAACGAGTTATTACAATTTGTTTATCCACAAGAATCATGTCTTATCATTTATATTTAAATCTTTATTATTATTCATTCTTTTACAGTAATTTGTTGTTTGAGATTTTGTTTGATAAAAGCTTTCTTTTATTGTATTTTTTTTTTCGTCTATTTGCCTATTGTAATATTTTCAGTTTTCTAAATCTATATTGAAACTTTTTTTCAGCATGTCTTGGTTCTTGCTTTTCTATGTTGCTATTTTTTTCTTTTGTTATTCCTTTCTGTCATTTTATTTCCATTCGTTATTTACTACTTGTTTTTTCATTTTCATGTTTTTTAGGAGGGGGGGGGGTATATTCGGAAATATTTACTTTGTTTTTCTTAGTTTCCTTTAATTTTTCTTTTATTATCTCCAATTTTCTTTGTCTTGGAGTAGGTATTCTTTTTATTTGTAAATATTTGTTAATTTTTTTTTTTCTGTTACCGTTCCTTGAATGTTTTGTCAAGGTATTTTTACTTCTTACTTGTTCTTTCCTTGTAGGTTTTTAAGTTGTTTTATGTACTTCGAAAGAGTGCTTTGTGTTCGAAGCTGTTCGATATTGCCCAAACTTAAAACAGCTTAAATTTTTCAGATTTTATAAAAATATCAAAACTTTCGAGTGTGAAGTATGCTTTTTAAGTTACTTTAGGCTTCATTTATTAATAACACTAGTACCAAAAATAATGATATGAAAACTAAATTTAAAAAAAAAGAAACATTCTGATGTAATCTACCGAATGTTGCTGTTAATAACAACTAGTTGTAATCTCTTTGTTTTTTTTTTTTTTACATTCCGTAACGCATTAATTTTTGTCACGTCTAAGAAGTCCAAGAGGACAATATAAACAGTTGCTTCCGCTACATCAAATCATGTATTAATTTTCTGTTTTTGCCAGGTGTCAATAACTTTTAACGTCGGAATTGTTTTCGATTTAAACGGGGGAAAAAAATACACAACAGCACAAACGACTATGTAAAGTTCAATAACTGTTCGTGGCGTCTGTCGGGTTCAGCTTCCAGATGAAAACGCTGTTGGTATTTTACTATAATAATAAATTCCCATCAGAACCGTGTAAACACGTCGTCGTCGTAGCGCCGGAATATTTTTACCGTGCAAGAGCGGCAATTGCATCTTTCCAGATTGTGAGCGGCCGCAGGCGAGGACCAAGGACGCTGGTCGTTCACTTCGCGACCTTTCAAGTTCGTCGAGAAAGAGCACGAATTGTTACGCCCGCGATTCATCCTTGTCACGGCGGAACGGTCTTCGTATATTCTTCATTATCTCGAACTCGAACGATTCCGATCAAGGCTGATCGAACGTCGTCGATGTTGTAACAACCGCGCGATTTCTCCTTGCCAATTGCCATTCTGGTCGTAAAACGTAATTGTTGCGTTCGCATTTTCGGTTTTTTTCCCGACACGAAAACAAACAAAGTCAAGGAGCGAGTCGTTCGCCCCTATCGGAGATGCGAAAACCACCATGGCAACACAAATATGGGCAACGGTGCTAAATCCGCGCCGTTTAATTATTATTTTTAGGAAATCCATTGACCCACAAAGCGGTGTTATTGGAAAAAATTACGATGTAAACTGTCGGCTGAATCGACGTTAATAATAATAATAATCTCGCGGAAACGGTCGCCAAAGGCTTTCGGGCCCATTAGGTGCCGGCAAGGGTGTCAACAAGCGAAAAAAACGCGCTCGTTTTTGGGCCAATTTCAATGAAACGAGGAATGTCATCAACAACATAAAAAACGACACTAGTAAAGTTTTTTACGAGCCGAACGTGAATATCATTAGGAGTGTCATTCATTCGCTGGGAAAACTGACACGCGTTCCAATTATGAAAAATTAGCAAACATCTGTTTCGCACCTCCGCGCTTTTGAATTGCAAATTTTCGCGAAAAAACTGGTCCAGATGGGTCTTCGGACGGGTAAAGGAAGAGATCGAGATCTTCCTTGACATTCTGTGCGGCGCATGGCCTTAACACTCGAACNNGGTTACTCTTTCGACATCCCGTCGAAGTCTCCGAATTTTTGACCATTTCAATGAACTTAACTGACATTTTTTAATTCGATTAAACATAATATTTGTCTTTAAATATTGTAGCGAGGCAAACATTACATTTGTTATCTCGTGTTTTATCCGCAGCAGTAATGGTAAATTTAAATAACTGTTTTCATTACTCTTTGTGCTGAGTGTTATTAGGTATATATATCCAGTCGACAATTGATGCGAAAAATGATAATTTTTAAACCGAGTCTTCTCCCGGAACTTCTTTGTTTGTTTTAACGTTTTCTAAATGATTTAGGTTCTGAGGTAATATCGATACTGCGTAATTTTTGTCCGGTTATGTAGAAATCGTCAAGTCTGAAATTAGGTTTGTGGCATGTTCGCCCGTTGAAGTCACTGTTTCTTCGAAAATTCCATGAAATTAAAAGCTTCCATCATCATCACGTAATACGATAATGGTCGTAAATTCCTCAAACTTTTTAGAAGGAATAAATGTTGAAATATTGGTTGTTAATTATGTTCAATTATGAAAATTCAATGGGAGGTTAAGATACTAAATTGCTTATGACTTCAATACTGTCTCGACACAAGCCATTGTTGTATGAAATTACGCAGAATTTTACGAATGTGTATGAAATACACTTGAAATAAACACTCAAATGATGAACCTTAATATAGATTGTGTAGATATAGACTTGTATTCATATTGGCAAAGAAAATTATACCCACCACCACCTGGCACGACCATCGGGCCGGATATTCATATATCACCACGGATATTGCTATCAAGTGGTGATATACTTTTAATCCAGCGTAATTCCCGCCATCTTACCGCACGATCATTTATCAATTTGACATGGTTCAGCGCTAGTCCTCAATGTGTGATCAATGTTAAGAAATTTTCTTTTAAATGTAAAGTGTTTATATATCGGATTGGAGATTTGGTTACTATACCCGTAGTTGAAATAACTAACGGTAAAAGTGATCTTTTTTCAAGATTCCATAATTTCTAATTGCAACAAAAGTCGTCAATTTTTGTGTTCACCCGGGATGGCCATCCGGCCGGATGTTTACATATCATCGCGAATATTGCTGTCAAGTAATGATATACTTTTAATCTTACGTAATTACTGCCGTTTTGGCGCAGTATAATCATTTTGACGTAATTCAACGCTAGTGTTCAATGTCTTATCAATTATTCTTCTTATTATTATTGCAAATTATCAATTTTTTGAGTTTAACAGTTTTTTGGTTTACAATTGACGGCCTGCAGATATTTTTTTTCTTTTTTGGAATTAACTGCAGTTCTTCTCGATTTTACATCGTCTTTTATTTCGGGGATGATGCAGAATCATGAACAATCGCGATCGTTGCCAAAACCGTCTTGTCTCAATGTCACATCCTTGGATTGTGTTTAATTTAATTTTAAATAGCGTCACCGGAAGATACAGTAACAATAAAAAATGCTAATAACAATAACATGTCAAACTACACAATCATCATTCATCATGCAACGATTTTGAAAGTGCACAAAAAACGAAGGTCCATAAAATAACCATTCAATTTACGGCAATAACCGACAATTAACATTTAAATTATTGCATTTATTGCACAGAATCTTATTTTTAACTCTGACTTGCAGAAACTACAATTAATTTTGAAACATTTGAAAAACTCCGTGGCGTTCTTTGGAGTTTCATTTCAGCGGCTAATGGAGCAATTCTCGGAATTGCAAAAAGACGCCCATAACAACGACAAAGGTTAACCGTTACCGGTGCCCACCAACGAAATAACAAACGATTGCTAATAACAATTGTGCAAAGAACAAGTAGGCTCTAAATTTTCGGTTGACACATACGTGGGTCAGTTTCCATAAGAATGCCTGGCAACATTATGATGTCATTAACATTTTTCGAGGCGATTAAAAAAATGCATTAAATTTCCGATAAGACATCTACGAGTTTTTAAATCGAACCCGTGTCCCCGGTTCGCAGAAGCCATGTTTAAGCAGAAACCGACCCTGTAATTAGCGCTCTTGTTGTTGTTGTTTCGGCCGTTGCGTGTCGGATTATACAACTAATTATTCAGAGAAATGACGCTGTGACGTCAACGGATAATCCAGATAACCAGACTGAAAAGTCGAAATTTTCAAGAACCGATAAAGCGAGAATGAACGACCTTCGCAAATGCACGAGAAATGGTTCGGTTGCGTAACGCTCTAATGCGATTTATGAATCATTATTCGAACGTGATCAGAATGTCATTGAGGGTGGAATAAAAGTGGACCTAATGCGGGTCCTTGAGGAACGCCACACTTAACAATGATAATGTACCGGATTCCCTTCTGCGCCTACCGACGACCTACGTTTTGGTCACTTCCTCTTTCGTTACTGCTGGATTTTTTCAATTTTCGCATNNTTATTATTATTATTATAATAAACGCCTTTACTTCATTCAGGTGGGTTTATAAATAGAGAGTGAAATTTATGACTTTTTTTGTGTTATGACAAAATTGACATTAATGAATATTTCATGGTCGTTTTATACTTTGTCGGTAATATTTCTTGTCGCAAATGAAAAAAAAAAAAATGTCCGAAGTGAAAACTTGGATGTAAGCAATTACGAACTTGATTGTGGTTAGTTCAAGAGTTTTCCGCAAAGCCTGTGGCAAAACGGTAAGTTAAAGCATCGCAAATTGTACAAACCTAAAAAGTCGTGCCAAGTTTTAAATAAACAATGTATGTGACTTATTAATGTTCCTAATGGCAATGGCATACTTACTGTTTCCAAAAATCTTCGTTTTTTTTGTTTCGAAAATAGGGCTCTCCAAAATTCACGAAGGTGGACTTTATGTATTATTTAAACCTGTGTAAAATGGATGAGTTTTTGAGGTCTTAATTTCAAAAAAATTAGTTTTTCTGAATTTTTAAAATATGCTTTCATTTAATGTAAAACACAGGATACACCTCGGGTGCCAAAATTCGTTCTCCTTTTATATTTATGTATATTTTGTCTCACCCGTGTAATTTTTTTAACTTCAGCAGTTATTACAGATTATGGCTAGGATTTTTAATTTTTGTTGTTTATGGTGTATATTTAGTGAAAAAAGAAAATGGGTTAAAATCGAAAAAGCAGTTTATGAAGGAAATATCTGCAACATCATTAGTTCAAGAAAAATACAATAATAATAAAACAATCACAGAGCGGACAGCCTCAGTCAGTTTTCATGTATTTATGAACTTTTATACTTTTATGTATCGATTTTATTTGTATTAAACACATTGTTGTGTGGATGTAATAAAAGTTGTTACGATGGACCATGGATTTTTAAAATTTAAATATCGTGTTATGAATAATTTTAATTTTGTTCTTTGACAAGGATAATGTACCGGATTCCCTTCTGGCGCCTTCCGGACTTTTTCGAATTCGGCCCTACCGACTGCGCCCAACGTCCAAATGGTCGGCCATCGGGCCACTAAATGGGGCAACCGGCCGAGGCCGATACAGTTTTCGCGGTACGGTACAGCTACATCTCTCCCGGCCGACGTCAGCCCCACCAGAGCGCGTTTCAACCGGACAATCATTGCTTATTCCGCCGTGCCGCAATAACAATAATCAGTGTTGTCGCGTTCACCTGTTGCTGACGAGGTGCACTGTGCCCATCCGAAGAACCGAGTGCGTTCGAAGTGTCGAACCGATTCTAGGTCGGTCCGTCTAATTCCGAAAAGAAACCGTCCGGCGATGAACTAGATTTTTGCGTACAACCGAGCACCTCCGTCACCGGCGGTTTTGGATTTCTTCGACGCGGAGGGATCGCCAACTGGATTCTCCCGCAACCAAGAAAGTCGCGTTAGATTTTTTCCTCCGCGTGCTTTTTTTCCGATCTTCTTCGAGTTGAATGACTGGATACCGTTGCGCGTTTGATAGGTACGACTAGGTGATGTTTGCTCAAGACCAGCACTAATTCCAACCTTAATTGCGGAATTCGTGTGCATGACAGGGAGGCCAGATGGTCCTCTTCCGTTCGATTCGAGTGACTTCCCAGATGAATGAATCACTGTGATGGTTTTTTCTCGGCGTAACCCTCGCGCCCGTCGATTGTAATTCAGCGCTGGAGTTCGCATTGTTCTTTCGAGGGGCGTTGTCGACGGTGCCAAGGTCAACGTTACTATTCCACCGTTTCACTTTTGTCGTTTTGCTGCGACCGAACCCCGAAGCACGTGGGACAAAGTGGAGGTGAAGGACGAAATCGTAACAGTTCGGATTCGGACATCGGGTTAAATGTTTCATCACGAAAGATGGTCTCCACCGGTGTCGTCTGGTGTTTGAAAGACAACCGCTGGATCCCCCTCCAACTGTCGTCGATCAGGCTGCACGGGGTGTTAACCGAGGCCCATTGGGCCGCCATTTCAGATTTCTTGCAGAGATTCGCCAACAAACAATTGATACTGCAAGAGAATGGCTTTGCGGAACTCACCGAGAGGCACAAGGAGCTTTTGTTTCAGCACACCTCGAACAATACAGAAGGAAAATTACCGAACTGTAACGTGATAAATCTGGCAGGCGACGATTCGGTCAAAGGCGCCGCGCCGGAAAGAAAGACCAGTTTGGGTCAGATTCCTGAAGACAAAGTCGTCGAACAGCCGCGGAGGCCGTCCATGCCCGAGCTCAGAACCATACGTAAACAATCCAATCTATTTATTGATAATTTATTGAAGAGAGAGACTGATAAAGATAAGCAGACTGATAAGCATAGTCAAAACGACGAACTAGTTCTTAGATTGCTCAAGAAATACTGTCACTACAGCAGAGACGCTTTAGATGACGAAATCATCAACGCTCTCGACAGCCTCGCCGACGACAACACCATCAAGCCGAGAATCCGCAAGACCGGCTACGTTCCCAACGAGGAACTCTACGAGAACTGCCACGAAAGCGCGCCTTCCGACGACAGCAACCCCAGAGAAAATTTCTGCAACAGCGAAAGAAACGAGCATCTGCTATGGTGGCTGAACCAGCAGAACCGCCTGGTGGAGAGCGACGGCGCCCTCGCGCCCACCAGAAAACTTTCGCAGGCCTCTTCGGGCTTCGAGAGTCTTCCACCTTCGACGCCGGAGAGTTTGAAATCGAGCCGAGGCAGCGTCACCAGCAGGAAGAGCAGCGTGGACTCCGGAAGCTACTCAGAGAGCGAGGAGAACGCCGTTTCCGGCCAGTGGTTCAAGTGCCATCTGAGTTCGAAGAACGAGAAGAGGCTGAAGAAGCAGCGCGAGGCCTGGGCCAGGAACCGGAGGAAGCTGAGCGACGCCGCCAACGAGGCGGAGTGCTGCGGTCTGCTGGCCAGTCAAGCGTGAGTGTGCTTTTTTCCAGCGTACAGGGTGTTCCGAAACGAGGAGAGATTGCGGATGAAAAAGTCGCGGTTTTATTTTCAGTCGACTTTCTCGTGTGATTACCGGTAAATAAAATAATGACGGGTTGAAAGCGTCCGTATTTTACTGCCGACAGCGTCTGAGCATTCCGGCGGTGGCGCCGGCCGACTCTCCGGGCTCTTACTTTTCCATTCTTTCTCTTTAATTATTGAAATGTCAAATGTTGGGGCGCCTTTCCAATGAGTCTAACGCGCGAGATTAATATGTGCGCCGTTCGCGTGGACGTGACGGTTTTGTCGAGGGGATACAGAGAAGTCGTTGCGAACGATAAAAATCGACAACCTTCACGTGAGAAACGAATTTCGAAGCGGTAAAGTCAACTTACGTAAGAATTCTGAAAAGAATTCTTCCTTGTAGTTGCGTAATTCCGGATCGGTGCCAATACCAGATGGTAAACGGTCGATCTAGAGCGCCTGGGAGTGTTGACATTCCGCGGAATTTAGAGGATTCAAGAAGGTTTCTGCGAATTCGGTCGAAAAAAGTTCGTTTACAGGCAATTGTGGTAAAAACTTGCTGGTGCTGAAATTACCGCAATTAACATTCTTCCCGGCGAAGACTGGCTAGATGGCTCGAGATCAGAAACCTACTTTGTGGCAATTACTGAGTTCTAGCGGTTTTCCCACTCTTATTTCAAAGTTTGAAATTTTGCAAAAATAATTTGCAAAAAAGAAATCCATACTTCCAGGTGTAAATAATGATAATCTCTAGATTAGCAAGACGATTACGTCATTGAACACAAATATTTATAATCGAATATTATCTAATCAAATTCGTAATTACATCTCACTATATTAAGAAGTTATGGCTCGATTCCAAGAAACATGGAAGTGATTTTGTAAATTAACTGGACGCCAGTTGGAGTGGGCTAAATAATTTAATATTTACTCCGAGAGGTAACTTTAGGGATATTTCACAATAATTCTACAAATTTTTTACATAAAAACTATATTCTGTGATAATTGCAGTAGTTCCAAAGCAATCTTCTTCCGCGATAATAGATATTATTAATTATCCTCAAGGAAAGTCCATAGTAATTTGTGTAATTCCATTCATTCCATTCATTCGTAAAATTTATTCCATAATTCTGTAAGTAATAATGAGCTGTAAAAGAATGCTAAAATAAATTATCTTAAATTTGTCAACAATACGAGCATTTGTTGTAGTAATTATGACAAATAATTTTGAAATAATTCTACCAAATTCTTAATTGGAGATCCTGTAGCATTGACAGTGATTTTTTATAATTGTAAGTAATTACCATGAACTCTGGAACTGAGGTAATTTGTGTAATTCCATTAATTCCGAGATTTTACTTTATTTTTATTTCTTGAAATGATAATAAGAATGCGAAATTCTATTCAACAATAAAAAATGTTGTGATAATTTATGCCGCAATAATCAGTCTTATCTTCAAATTCTGGTAAGTTCAGGTTAATTACGATTGCAATGAAGTTACATTCCTGCTTGGAAATTTGGTTATGTTCTACAGCCCTGAAATCATTTGTTAAATTCCATCCTTGTTAAATGAAGAATTTTGAAAACTGCGAAACAATAAATGATTGCAATATCTTAAAATAAATTTCCATAATTTTAAAATAATTGTAAGATAATTTTGTCAGTTTCAGAATAAATGGGTAATTTAGGTTGTGATTTTAACAAATAATTTCAAAATAATATAAAAATAATTTAATAATTCCCTAATTAAAAACAATTTAGTACAATTACCATAATTCTAATGTAATCTTTTACTTCTATATTAGTTACAAGGAAATTATATTACGTAATCCAGTAACTCTGGAGTGGGTAATATTAATTCTATAAATCCTATTATTTTTGTATTTCACAATTTCAGTAAATAATAATAAAGAATTCTCAAATTCTAAAACAGTACAAAGAAATTCTAGGATAGTTTGTACCAATCAGTTTCAATAATTCTGGAACAGTTACAGTTATCATGTAATTAATGGTAATCATCAAATAATTGTGATGGTTTCAGAATAATTTCACAAATTATTATTAATAAGAAATATTTTTTTTATATTTCACGTAAATTGAAGTAATTTTATCAGTTATGAAACATTTCAGAAATTATGTTTCAAAAAACATTAAAATAATTCTTAAAAGTATGTTGTAATAATAAACTAATGAAACCCGTGTGGGTAAATTTGGGAGAATTTCTCTTAATTCGGATAATTTTATAGTAATCCAATTAATTACAGTCCAAATAAGTCCCATAATTCTGTAATAATTCCCTGGACTCTCGATTGAAAATATGGCATTTGTTGATTAAAGCTTGATTAAATTGGATTAAAAATTGCATTGTACAATCACAAGTGAGTGGCATTCAGCTCCTTGAAACTATTGAGGACGCAAGGATTGAAATTAAAAATCGGAATTAATAATAATTACTTGGGAATTCTTGTAATCGGACTAAAAAATGAGAATAATTTATCATTGAAATTTGTTGTCTAATTTAAAATTGAAATGAATTATTTTTATTTGTGTTTTTGTTCGGACACACCTAAACGTGACTTAATCCGGCGACGGACAATTTAGCAGCAGTTAACGTCAGAATTTTAAAACTAAATATTTATTATTTTTTCCGTCGAAAATGCAGACGTCAAAATTTATTCGGAATTCTTGCCGTTGTCAGCTTAACAGGCCGAAGAACAACGCTGGGAAAGCGCTGTTTTCGCATTTCTGCCATTTTAAACGACAAACCGTCGACCGTTATAAATAAGCATAAAAAATCATACATAATTACATC
The DNA here is from genome assembly GCA_004193795.1 of Asbolus verrucosus. Classification (NCBI taxonomy): domain Eukaryota; kingdom Metazoa; phylum Arthropoda; class Insecta; order Coleoptera; family Tenebrionidae; genus Asbolus; species Asbolus verrucosus. Next base: position 10,748 of record QDEB01020589.1, on the reverse strand, counting down.
GCCGTCATAATAAAACTGTAATGGCCGTTATCCTTAGATGATCGGAAAAAGAAAATTATCATTTAAATGCCGATGACGAGGCTGGCGTTAATAATTTTAAACATTCGCGTGATGGCAGTTCTTAAATGTCAAATCTTGAGCGGATCCTGTTCCCAGCTAGAATTAAACAGTTTTTTCTTTGCGAAAACGACCAAACGCGATGCGATCGCGCGAGGTCATCGGCGAAGAGGCCGTAAAACCGTCTTGGTCCCGCTGGGCCGAGACGAAATCGAAAAAAGTCTCGGCCTTTGCCTACATAGCCTCGACCAAGGCGGCGAAGATTCGCCGAAGTCGTTGGTGATTCACGCCGATCCGAACGAGGAATTTTAATGACCCTACGATGTTGATTTAATTCGTAATTTCTCCAAATTCGGGGGTCGTAAACTGTACCGAATATGAGAGCTGGCGACATTTCGGTGTTTTCCACTTGTGCGTTGCGTTTGTTTATTGTTATTGCGACAAGTGACCAGTAAGCGTTTTTCTGCGTTGGTCACCAGAAAACTTTCTCCTCCATTTTCTGCCTAATAAGGGCGAAGTTTGACATGATGCTTTTTTTTTTGTACGTTCACAAGTACATTTTCACTTTTTTCGGTTCTGTAGAACGCGTTATTACTTTAATTATTGCCAATTTGTGAAACATAAATTAATAAATTGTTCTGATTTTGTTGGTGGTTTGATTTGTTCATTTTATGATTTTAAGAGATTTTAAAATCTTTCATTCAATTTTAAATCAAACCTTTGTTATTGGAGATTGAAATCTGATTGGATGTTCTATTTGTGTCAAACAATTGTTGGGTAATTTTTGTATCGTTATTTATCGTAAATATTTATTACAAACTTATCACATGACTGAAACTGTAATTTTGATTAAATAATATTTTTTGACTTTTTATAAGTCAAAGACTGATTTTTGTGTAATTCATATAAAATGACCGGAATATTGGGTTTTTAAATATTTTAGGTATCCAGGTTTGGGTAGGTTTAAAAATCATATTCAAGACGTTTTCCTTTATGTGATTTGCTTTATATTATTTTAAAAATGTCTATTTTGACATTTTTTCGTTCATTTTAAATTTTCATTCTGATTTTTTTTTTTTGTGAATTATTTGTTCACGCACCGTTCAACAAATGCGTTATTTAAAAGCTTACCTAAAGTGACCTTTTTTTTTGTCTAAAATCCCTGTCTTTAACATACGACGAAACGACGTTGATGGTGATTTGATCGATTTTTATTCGTGTTGTAAATATGCAAATATTGGTTTGGACATCCCAAATGGTTGCAAATTGTTAACAGACGGCATTAAAATCCAAATTTTATACAGAGTTTAGTCAGAAACGTGAGCTTATTTTTAATTTTTTTTGAAAGTTTTTCATGGCAGATTTTAATTCTTTTTGAGAGTCGATACAATTTCATTCAAACATCTTGGCAAAAAAAATCTTCAAAAACATAAACATTTGTATCTTTGTAATTCTGTTTATCGAAAAACTTGTTTGTTTTTTCATGATTTTTCCCATTCTGATTCATTTCGTGACAGTTTATCCAGTGAATTTTTGAATTATTTGGTTTGAATCGAAAATTAAACAAATTACTGTCGAAAATGTACTTAAATATGCTGTTATCACTTCTAGTCAAACTGAGAGTGAAATTCGAGTTATATATTTCAATTATAGATATGCGTGATTTTAGTTACATAAGTCGAGTTGTTAAGTTTTATTGCCACTGGGTGTCAGAGATGTCTACCACCAACTGTCACTCAAAACAAGTATCAGGTCCGTATTTATTAGAAAATTGTACTTAAGGTCGCACACTTTTACTCGCCCACAAAATAAATTTTACATTTTAAAAATTAAAAAATGTTACGTTCGATTATTACGACATGATGAATAAAACAATTTCGAATTTCTTGGAATCACTCTTGAATTTTTTAAGCTGCAAGTGAGCCAGCTGCTCTTGTAATAACGCCTCTAGATCCATTTCTTCGCATAATGTTCGATAAATGTTAATCGTTACTTCTCTTACCTCATCGGTTAACCATTTGTGCATCTTTTTGGGTGCACTAACGTCAGCTTACTCCACATCCACCCCAACGACATGGATGCTTCCTATTAAAAGTCAAAACACGATTACTAACAGAATTTTATTCTCCCAGTCTTAACTTTACAACTGAGCCTGTGGTTGTAAACTACCCTGCCCTAAAGTAATTAAATTATCCTGGTACCACTAAGTACCCAAGCGTCATTAGGAGATTCCAGATATTTTGATAAGAAATACTCAGTTCAAATTTATAAGCAAATCACCACATTTGCATCTTTCAATAGATTTGGTACGGTCCTGGTTTAAACTTCTGGTTTTTGCTTACGACCATCAGGTGGATTGTGTGCCCAAACACTTGTAAAACCTAAGTAATCCTTCGAAAGTTAATATTGCATCTAGGGCTTTCGCACAACAATTTGACGGCAGCTGTACTTATAAAAATTATAGGGACTTGCAACCAATTTTATGCGACACATTGATTTTATGGGATTGAAACGAGGTTTATCATCTTTTGAAATCTTAATTGTTTAGGATTTTAAAATTTTTGTTACAAAAAATATCATCTTTTTTGTAGTTTTCTCAAGGACAAATATCTTTATTTAATTTCAATTTTTTTACATCTTTGAATTTGATTTTTTATTTTTACAAATATTAAACAGGCTGGAATGTTGATAAATATTTTTATTATTTTGTCTGTATATCTAGGAACAATAAAATTGCATTATTTGTATCAGAAAAGAAGAAGAAGTTGACTACATTCTTCAATATTTTGTCTTTTATTTATGTTCTCAATTTTATTTTATCGCTTTGTATACTGTCACTGTTTATTGTATAAATAATTCATCGATAAATGACACGCTCGAAGCACACAGCATTACAAAATCAATTTGACGATTAACTTGCAAGGTCGGAACAGGATTTTTTTAAGTTGGCAATTTTAACAGAAAAAAAAGCGAAACCGACAAACCTTTACCCAATATACCAGGTGTTTGTGACACTGATTTATCCCAATAATTTTCATTGTTTTAAATGAAATTTGGAATAATTACGATGATCGATGCCGTGCTCCGAATCATGTTTCAATTTTCGATTGTCAGAAGTGATCTCAACCTCCAAATTTTAAATGTTTAAAATTTTATACATTTTATACATTTTGTCACAAATTTGAATTTGAAAATCTGCTGTTTAACTTCTGACACTTTAAAATTGAAGTTTAATTTTCCAGCAAGAGTAGTGTACAACCCCATAAATTGATTTATGTTGTGACAAATCAACATTAAATAACACTCACTTTTCATCGATGCACTTTTGACGTAGGTTTTTTTTTTATTTAAGTAGACATAATTTGAAATAAATTGATTGACTATCACTTTCGGAGAAATCACAAATGTAGAAAAAAGTTATAATAATAGGTTAATTTAATGAAGCTAATACTAAAGAGGATTAACGACCTGGGTCTGTTAATTAATGCAAGAGTCATCGTATTTTTCTTTCTATAAAAATTCAAATTATGGAAGTATGTATGTTTCAGTTTATACGATAAGATATCTTGTATTTAGAATATGTTTGTGGTTTTTAACTAAATTAAATAAAAAGTTTCAACAGGGGAGCAATAAACAATCAAGAATTTGATTTTGTGCCATGTTCGGCCATTAAAATCACCAACGTAGGCATGAAAATTGCCCGAATTAAGAGCTTTTTGCCGGTTTTAACCGTCGACGATGACCCAAGAAGCGGGGATAATTTCCGCAGCAGCCCTGAACTCGTCTAAGCTCGGATAACATGGCACCGACACGCTCATTCTTCGCGTAAATTGGCGCAAATTGACCTGTTGATCAGAGCGAGCGTGTTACGAGCGAGCCGCAATAATAACGATGTCGATGGCGCCCATTACGTAATTGCAGAATGGCTCTGGAAGGGTCCGAAGGGGACGCGATGGCGGCGTAAGTCGGCAGCCAACGGCCGACGTGAAATCCAGCTGTCGGTCGAGCGCCTCAGACCGGCTCTGCCTGTCTTGTCGCGGCTATAAATAGGCCCCGGTCTGGTTCACCTGTCCGCATCCAGATCAGCTAAGAAACCGCCTCGGAGAAGACCCGGAATTTCGCCGACCCCGACCGCGGACGCCGGTCGGATTTTCTCCAAGGTGCGAGGTTTTCGAAGGTCGCCCGCGCCCGTGCTGAGGTCGCCCCAACCTCACGATTTTTCCAATTGTGTCACCGATGCAACGTGCCAATTAATTAGAAGCTGCCGTGCAGCTAGGAAATCTAGGGAAAAATGGCACTTAATCGTCGTTTGAATTTTCCATGAAACCGAAGAATGCAAGGGAAGGCCGCCGGATTTACATTATTTATTAGTTTTCCAATAACACGACCATTATGTTTAAATCGCTTCGGAAAAACGTGATCGAGTAATCGCGCGTTTTTAAGAACGTAATGGCCGATTATTGGCGTCGTTGGCGCGTGAGGGAATTTCTTCGGTGGAAAAAGCGAGCGTGTTTTTATGCAGATTCGGCAGTTTCACGGTTGTTTACAGATCCTACCGACTGCGCCCGTTTAGCGGAAAAAGTGCCGGAGCCAGTTAATTGGCCGCGTTCTTTATCCCATTGGTAATTCTCGGGGAGCTGCGCTCCGATCTAGACATGTTCCTTTTCGTTGCCCTCTGAATGTTTCTCCATATTTTAAAACGCAGCCTTGGTTAGCCCCCTCGTTTAATCACCTATTGTTGTTTGATCGATTCCGGATCTACCGGAACTAAAGAACAAAACCTACGTCTCGTTTCTTTTTCTCTCTTTTTTTGGTGTCTTTGTTGTGTGTATGAAGTTTTTTTTTTATTGTTGTAGCCCGTGAGCAGTTCGTTGCTTCAGTTATCGAATCTTATCTGTTTATCTTTACATTTTTGCGTCATGTGTAAATATTTTTTCTTCTTTCGTCACCCCTCTTTGCGTCATTGGTTTTAGCACAATTTTTCTATGATTTTGCAATTATCTTTTTTTCACCTTGGTGCTTTTGATCTCTGAAATTTATAATAAATGTACGTGATTTTTTCTATTTTGTTTTTACTCCATTTATTTCAACACTATGAATCATTTATAACAAATTTATTATTGTTAGTTTCTATTGTTAGATATTTCTCGTATCATTTATCTTTATTGGTGTTTTTATCGGTTTTTTACTTAACCCAGTTTCTATAATTTGTTCATTAGTGATGTCTGCTGCTTTGTCTGTTGTTGTATATTTTTCTTCTTCTGTTCTGTTTTTCCTTTTGTAATTTTTTTATTTACTGTAGTGTTATTTGTACTAATTGTACCATTTTCTCTTTGTTGCTTTTTTATTACAAACTATTCCAGTTAATAAAGTTAGTAAAAACATTTTATCATTTTTTTTACAAGATGGTGACTAACGGATTCTAGAATAGAAACTCGACTCTTTCCTCTAAATCTAGAAGTAAAAAATTAGTGATCAAGTCTTAAATTCTCTTTTCAGACAAGGGAATTCTTTGAGATTATAACAACTTTATTCATTTTTCCATCTTTTTTTTTAATTAACTCTTTATATTTATTTTGAGAAGTAAAAATAAGTAAACTAAATCGTAATGTTATTACAACATTTTTGAAAATACTGCATCGCGCGGCTGCTGAAAAATTATTTTTTTCACGACCCAGCGTATCTCTCGATTTCTATGACATAAAAATCGTGATAGAAATAACAGCTTATTCCCTAATTATACAATATTTCAAGATTCTCCCTAGGGAGTTTTGATTATGAGCCAAAAATTAAAACACATTTTCAGAAATTTTGTGTTATTTCATTTTTAACTGTTGAAGGAAAAGGTAAATTAAAAAAAAAAACTTTTGAAAAATAATATAAAAATGATACATTTTAATAATTTATTTATTAACAGTAAAATTAAAATTCATCAAAGACTACCAGTAGTTTTTAAATTAGTATATGTCAGTAAATTAGGTTATAAAAAATCCAGAAAAATCCAGTGTATACCAATGTAAAACAAACGATAATAGAATAAAATACCACTAGTTCTTTTACTTTTTGTTTTTTCAATGTTGTTAATACTGCTTATGTCAGTGTCTATTTTGGTAACCTATTTTAGCCTTGTTTATTTATAATATGTTTTTAAATACATATGTTGATGAGCTGTATAACTGAAAATATTTTTTGTCTATCATTTTATATTTTCATTTGATGGTTACATACTTACGATCTTTTCAATACTCTTTCATCTCATTTTATTTTAGATTTTTTTTATTGCGTCTGCTTCTTATTTCTCCCCTTTTTCATTTTGAACATTTCTTGATTTTTATTCGGATTTTTATGGGCCATTTAATTTTTTTTGCCGTTTCTTTATTACCTTATTATTTTCTTTTTTCTAATACATTTATTAATTTCTAAATGTTTTTCCATGCCATGGCTTTTTGATTTTTAGCCTTTTTTTTTTAGCTCAAGACCATTTTCGACAGATATTTTATTTTTGAAAATTTGGTCCTTCAGCTAATTTAAAACAGTAAAATAAGTACTATATAAGTATTGTGTTAGCTAATGACAATATCGTAGCACAAAGGGACCCTTCTGCAGTGATCCTTTCAGAAGGGTGTCTTTATGTATGGAACATTGCCATTAGGATAAGCTAGAGAGACTTTAAAAGTCGAAAAATGAGGCAGTACATCTTCCATTTAAATTTTTCATTAGGAAACTGGAAAACAGTGGACGAGAGCTCTAAACGAAAAATATTCAGGAAAATAAAAACAAACCAAAATTCTAGTTAATCTCTCTCCGGTCAGATTTATCTTCACCTGCACGTAAACGAATTTTAATGCCATCACTTAAGAACTGGACACTATCGCCGTAGGATGTCCAACTCTGGTAAATCACCATGGAAAGATTCACCCATGTATGCGTTTATAATATTAGTTTGATGGATTTCAGCTAGATAAAAATGAAAAATCGTAGTTCGAATTGTTCTGGAAAAAAACGTCTTCGACGCCATTTAATGACGGCTTCATTTAATTACATAATTATTACGCATCTGACCTGAAAATATAATTGTGTACGTGTGACGTGCACGGACTTATTAAACCACTCTCTGTGTCTTCTCTGTTTTATCGTAACACAAAAAAAGACGGATTGGTGCACAAGGCAACCGGATACGATCTCGGATTATTACAGTAATTGAAATAATAAGCATATTTGGATCATTTTTAATGAACCTTCAACTGTACTTCGTAATAAGAGAATTCAATGGAAAAAAAATAAAGTAATTATGCATTGTTGCCATCCCGAGAACGATTTTTTCCATGACGTTGCGATATTTGATGTCTATTGTCGTTTCCAGATGGTACTTCAGGAAGATCAAACGCATCGAGGCGGAGAAGAAGCTTTTATTGCCGGAAAACGAACACGGGGCCTTCTTGATAAGAGATTCGGAAAGCCGGCACAACGACTATTCGTTGTCAGGTGGGTTGGACGGAAAGATCTCGGCCGAAATTAACAATTTTCGATTCCAGTCCGTGACGGCGACACCGTCAAACACTACAGGATCAGACAGCTGGACGAGGGAGGCTTCTTCATCGCCCGAAGAACGACGTTCAGGACGCTGCAAGAGCTTGTCGAACACTACAGCAAAGACGCCGACGGCCTCTGCGTCAACCTCTGCAAGCCGTGCGTCCAGGTCAGTCACAAAAAAGTCGTAAAGTAGACACCTAAGAGTGGCAACGGCTGAGGCTGTTGCCACGTCGGCAGCTATTGATTGATGTGTTTTTCTCCCTAATGGACGCTTTGTTACGTACAGAATTTCTTAACGGTAGCAGAGGTACGTCCGTCTCGATTTATTCTTTCAGTTCTTCCTGTTAGTCTTTTGAGAATGTTCACTTTCATTACTGTACACTTATTACTTAGAGAACGGAAAATATGCTCGTAAAACCGATGCGAATACACATAAAGTCCGTTCTCTAATTAGCATTAAGTCAATAGCTGTTTTTAGTTTGGTTGTGGTCGGGATGCAGACTCGCAAAAGACGACGTGCTTTTTGACTGGCATGACCTCGAAATATTTTTTTTCATTGTTGAAATTCTCTTAAAAATCTGCAATTTTCTCATGGAATCTTTGGCGGTCATGTGTAGGATGTTTTGTATGGCCCAAAAAATACATAAAACTACAATTTTCGAACGCTCTCTGCAAGCCTGGATCCTGCCTGTTATGTGTTCCCCATTCCCAAAAACGCGATGTTTCAATAGCGAGCATGTTCTTTTTTCTCGTAGTTTTGTTCTTGTTCTTCGTTTTTCCTTATGTTTTTTTGTTTGCGCAGGTGGAGAAACCTCAACCTGAAGGACTGTCCCACCGCACCAGGGACCAGTGGGAGATCGAGCGGTCGTCCTTGAAGTTCGTCAGGAAGCTGGGACACGGCCAGTTCGGTGAGGTGTGGGAGGGCATGTGGAACAACACCACGCCCGTCGCCATCAAGACCCTGAAGCCGGGCACGATGGACCCGAAGGACTTCCTCGCCGAGGCCCAGATAATGAAGAAGCTGCGGCACCCGAAGCTGATCCAGCTGTACGCCGTCTGCACGGTGGAGGAGCCCATCTACATCATCACCGAGCTGATGAGGAACGGCTCGCTGCTGGAGTACCTGCAGGGCAAAGGCAAAGGGCTGAAGCTGCAGCAGCTGATCGACATGGCGGCCCAGATCGCCGCCGGCATGGCCTATTTGGAGTCGCAGAACTACATCCACCGGGATCTGGCCGCCAGGAACGTGCTAGTCGCCGACAGCAACGTGGTGAAGATCGCCGATTTCGGGCTGGCCAGACTCATCAAGGTTGGTATCCGAGATCGTCGCCGGCCCGGGAGAAATTGAGATGTTCGCTTTTTGAAGAACGCGGAAACGGAAGTCGCCGGGTAAAAAAATATCGGTAAAAGTTGGAGAAAGCGCTCTTTTACTGAATTTTGAAGATTGCGTTTCTTGCGGTCGAGTCCTTCCTCCCGGATCCTGGCGTTTCGACGGCGTTCGATTCCGGAACGTTGCCACGTGGATAGTCGGTGGCGGAACGGACGAGTCTTGATTTTAACTCACTTTTTCAAGATGCCGCGATGAATGACTGGATTCGTGTTTGTTCAAGGATGAAGAGTCGGAAATTTGATTTGTTTGCCGTCGTTGTCGATTGCATGATTCGAGAATACTAAATTTTGGCCGGAAACAGGAAATATAAACCGAGAATTGAGGTTATGCGTGAATATTTGGCATATAAATTACCATCGTTCAATTTTTTGAACAAAAATTTTGATTACACCTAAAATTGATTTTCAAAATCGCAAACTTCTGCGGTGTTCATAGTTGTCGATTTAAAACTGGTCGGTGATGTTTGTGAATGCTAATTTAAAAATGGCAAATCGTCGGTAATTAAAATTTATAGTTCTTTTATTATACATATATTCAGAGAAAGTACTCGGTTCAGGGAAGTGGTAATCAATGGTTAGATTGTTAAAATTAATAAAAAGAAGTTATTAAAATGCAGTAATCATGTTAATGTAGCCAAGGTTGAATCTTAAATGAAATGATTAATTATGGCCAAAACATTAAATATGTGCATTTATGACTCACAAACTAAATTTTAAAAGCATTATGTAACCCTGTATGGAAAAAATTATGAAGGAAAATATTAAATTATTATGTATTAGATTTGTTTATTTATTTATTTGTATATAGAGTGAAGCACAAAGAACGAAGCAAGTCATTGCACAGTGGGACAAACATCAACTTTTTTGGGGAAAATTCCAGAACGTGTTATTTGGGTTGCTGATGATCATTTATTACCTTATGATTTTTAATTAATTTTTAAATATTTTCACAATTTTTTTAAGTTAACGTTGAAAAAACTACTAAATCTCTTTTTTTTTTGCAAATATTACATACATTTGACAATGAAAATATTTTTAACAAATTCAGCTTTCTTCAGCAGATGTAAAATATTGAAAGAAATAACAGAAGGATTATCCGGTTCATGTAACAATTTATATAAGGAAACATACTAGATGATAATAGTATAATCTCATTTTAAGTTAAAACATAAAGTTAGATGATTTAGAAAGTTATTTTAAACTTTTTTTTTACATAATAATTCAGGAAGGAGGGCGTTTAACCTTTAAGGTTAACCTTGTTAATATTGTTTATATATCAGTTTGACACATAATGGGACCATTTCTTTTACAAAAATTGTTGAATCTACCATGTTAAATCTCATTTTAATTAAAAGCCAAGTGAGCGTTGTTGCAAAATGCCATTTTGACCGCGTTCCCGATTATTCTACCTTGAAAGTTAAAAATTGCACATTGAATTTCTCTTAAAAAAAAAATTGAAGTACTCTCTGAAATAACTATGATCAACTTTATTTTGAAACGTTGCAGTGAGATTTTTAGAATTGTTATTTCAAAACAAAATATAAAAATTAAATAATTAAAAGATAGTAAGTCGAAATATAAGTACTTGCAACATTTTTGCATTAAACGCTTTAAAGTAGGACTAGAATTATTTGGAAATAGAGTCAATTAGTTTATGGGTACCATTAGCCTTCTCAAATATTAAGAGGATTAGTCTCGTCTACAAACCCTAATAAAAGTATTTGAGAATTAGTACTTTCTTGAAAGAAGTCTGTTAGAAACAATATGTT
>QDEB01020572.1:516-18864 GCA_004193795.1 Asbolus verrucosus | reverse complement strand
GCATAAAATATAAAAAAATGCATGTCAAAGAACATCTATGGCTTCAGTTTACCTTTAGAATAAAATTTTGACGTCATTCGTAACAAACATTCATTTTTTTCGATTTAATTTCTAAATTTGATAATTACATGAATTATATATTCCTTGTGAACATTTTCAAGGATTTTTTTGCAAAGCAGGTTAAATCGAGGAACATACAAACATACGATACGACTCAATTTAATTTCAGAGATTGTTTATTTTCAGCAATTTGAATACATTTGTTTATGAATATTAGCACTTTATTATTCGCTCCATAAAAGTTACAGCATTCGCCGATATATAAAATGAGACCAGAATATTATAATACATTAATTTATTTCAGAGTGAAACATTTTCTTTACAACTCGAATTTAAGAAAATTAATTTTACTCTTCTTGGAATGTTTCCTTTAGAATGGAACGTTATATTTATGGTAAAACTCTTTTCCTTGTTTCCCATTTTCGTAATTAAGTCTTTATGTTTTAGATCTTCTGTGCATCTAGTAACTATTTAATTATTTTATTGCAATTCAATAGCTACATTTTACAAATTTCATAAGTATTGCAGATATGTTTCTAAGTAAATATTAAAAATATATTGAATGCACAGGTTGAAAATGTTATATTATTATGTCACAAAAAATATTTTCATTTAATTAATTAACTAATTTATAAAATTAGGATAAATACAAATTAGTCATCGCTTCTAACAAAAATCAATAGTAATTTGTTGAATAATGTATGAATTTTTTGTAATTATTTCGACAATACAGTAAACATTATCAGACTCACCAAAACTCTAAATAAATAAACATGAGACTTTTAAAATTTATTTTAATCATTGCAAATTTACTTGGAATCGCTCCATTCACATTCAACAATGTCTTTAAAAAAGAGCAAAACAGACTATTTTTTAACTTAAAAAGAATAGTATATCTTTTAATAATTGTAGTGCTATGTACATTAAATTTTTCAAAATGTAATTTCAACTATAAATACTTATCAACAATTTTATCAAATATTTTAAAGAATGTGTATTGCAGCTTAATATGTCTTGTAGGTTATATAATGCCTTTTCTGTGTGAAAAACAATATAAAATAATTTTAATAAAAATTTATGAATTTGACAATGTTATTAAAAATAAACCAGTAAGTATTAAAGGCATTAATATTAACGAAATAGTCATTTATGCTATAAACACAATTTTTATATTTACAGCACTTATTTTACACTTCTTATATTTTAAGAGATACGAACTAAAGAGTTTCTCATGTTTCATATTTTACGGTGTAAGTACGCTCATAGCACTAATTGTAGAACTATTGATTGTAGCCTTATTATTGGAACTTTATAAACGATTCAAATTATTAAATAAATTTTTAACGTCTTTAATTTTGTTAAATTGTAACGGAATAATTTTTCCAAAATTCAAACACTTGAACCATATTAACATTTCAAAGGAAATAGAAGAATGTAGCGATCTCCATTATAAGCTAACCACAGTGGGAAAGTTTATTAATCAAACTTTTCAAGTGCAAATTTATGTTAAATTCTTCACGTTTTTTTGTCTTGTTGTTGTCTTTTTGTTCTACTTAACAACAGAAGATAACATATTTGAAGATAGTTTTCCTACCCCATTTCATTTTTATGGAATGCATTTTTGGATTTGTTTAATATTTTCTGAAATATTGGTTATTATTCAAGGATTCACATTAGTTTCACAGGAGGTTCGTCAAATGTTATATATGTATGTTAAAATTGAATTTGTATTAGATATTTTCCTTTATTTTCAGGCTAAACGCACAGTGAAAATTATCCATTCGAACAAACCTGATCCGGGAGACAACAAAAATTTGGTAAAAATGATTCGTTAAATATGACTTAAAATAATTGAGTGTTTTGATTTTTTTTTTTTAAGATTGAAACATTTTCCCAACAGTTGCATTTCACAAAAATGTCTTTTACTGTATTCCAAATGTTTCCTTTAAATTGGCCCATTTTATTTACGGTAGGTCAAAAAAATCTATCTAATTGTAAATATTAATTTATCTCTAGATAGATATATTTATTGATCTTTCTAGATGATGAGCAGCGCAATGATGTATGCCATATTTTTAATGCAGTTAAACACAAAAAATAACTACATTATATTAGTTTGTTAAGTAAACAGTCGGTTAGCGTCAAATTTAAGTGATTATGTGTGATTAAAAAAATTTGACTTTCTCAATAAATAACAATTTGTTTGGACAATTCAAATTTTAGTTTTATTTTTTGAATTTTTTCAATTTAAAGTTTGTGTTGGTATTAATTTGGTTGGTAGCCTTGTTGCAGCGTTTGGTTTGAATTATGTCAAACGGTATGAAAAGTGCGGTTATTTGTTATTATATCCAAAAAAATTTACATTAATTATATTTTATACTGCTTTAATCAGGGATCGATTTGAAACTAATATTAGTGATAGTAAGTTGACACTAATGTATATTTATACGTGAAACGTAGTAATTGTAATTTATAGGTTAGAATAAGCGGCAAGTAACCCAGTGCTAGAAAATGGATAATACACAAGTTCCCATCCAAAAAATGGAAATAGCAGCACGTAATGTTGACAAATCACTGGCAATAGACTGCTCAGCTCCAACGTTATTGGATTTAATGAACATCCATCCTCCTCAATGCTCAACTGCTAGTGGTTTAACTGATCATGATTACCCCATACTGAGTAGAGCACCTTTGGCGTTAGATAGCATGTTTCAAATTAAGACTGCCAGTAAAGTACCACTGCCACCAGAAATTTTGGAACATTTTGGACGTATCCTTTAAATATTATTTGTTGTATGAGCCTCAAATTTGCCTTAATCACAATCAGATATTCAATGCCACTGCATGATGGGACTCTTTCCTGACATTAAAAGAGCCTGGCTTACCGTGGACAGCGATATTTATGTTTGGTCATATGAAGATAATTCAGATTTAGCATATTTTGATGGCTTAAATGAAACAATTCTTAGTGTAGGCTTGGTAAAACCAAAACCGGGTGTTTTTCACGCTTTTATCAAACATTTGCTGGTGTTGACAACTGCTGTTGATATTATCGTGTTGGGAGTGACCTTTACTGCTGGACAAAATGGACCATTGGATGAAATTCAATTAATTCCAGATCCAGTTTTTACAATTCCAACTGATGGCTCAACTTTTTCAGCTATAGCCAGTACAGTAGAGGGGCGGCTTTTTTTGGGTAGCAAAGAAGGGTGTTTGTTTGAAATTGTATATCAGGTGAGAGAACTAACTGAAAAATTTAGATTTTTATTGTGATTTCAAGGCTGAAAGCGGATGGTTCGGGAAGAGGTGCAGGAAAATAAATCACTCTACTAGCCCACTTTCATTTTTGGTCCCGTCATTTTTAAATGCGGCATTAAGTGAAGAAGATGGAATTATACAAATTTCCATTGATAATAGTAGACATATTTTATATGTTCTTACTGAGAAAGGATCTATTGAAGTATATGATCTAGGAGTAAAAGGTGATTCGTTTGGTAAGGTCACAAAAATTGCGCAATCAACCCTTGTCAATCAGGCTGTAAACATTGTGAAGTAAGAAAAGTAAAATTTATTATATTTTGTATTTAAATATATTTTTTTAGAACTTTGGATAGTCAAAACTTCAGACCTATCGTTAGCATTTCAGCTGTAGAAGCTTCAGAATCACATCAGATTTATTTGATAGCAGTGACTCAAACAGGAGTTCGTTTTTACATGACCACTCACACTCTTGTCAATGTTCCATCCAATCAAAGACCCTACACTCTCTTCTTATTACATGTCCGCTTGCCTCCAGGCTATTCAGCAAATATTACAATCAGACCAAGAGCGGTTCATATATCTCACTATAGTGATAGAAACTTACTTCTGTTATCAACTGTCAATGAAAAAGATGTACTTTGGTGCATCAGCTCAGATTTATTCCCTTTCAGCCATAACCTAATGGAAGCGTATACAACTGTGAGCCTTGATGGACCTGCTCTGGCTCTAGCTGAGGTAAATTCCGATCTTTCAGGTTACTTCAAAACTAAACCAAAAACTGTGTAGGTATCTCAAGATAATCCCCTTCAAAACATCAATCAGGAAGGTGCCCCACTAGTAGTTCGCCAACATTCGGAACCCCCTAAGAAATACGTTGTGTTAACATCCCAAGGAGTGTACATTTTTTCAAAGCTTCGCCCTGTAGACATCTTAAGACAGTTATTGAGTGACAGTCATGGACTCAATAGCGAAGCTGTCAAAGCTTTCTTTATGATACAAAAAGAGGATCAGGCTTGTGCTACCAGTTTGATCATCGCATCTTTGGATGTGGACGAGAATTTAGAACTTGCTGAATATGCCACTAGAGCGTTCTTTATGTTTGGTGGAGAACCTCAATTAGCTGCCATCACCGCCATGAACCAGACAAACATAAGTAATTTTTTTGTCATTATCATTACTGACTTAGTTATAATTATGACGATTTTTTTCTTCTTAAATCAAAGATGTAATAAAACTAGGGATGAACACATTCGACTCATGCATTCTTGACAAAAATTAGGTTGACATGAACTCGGAATTTAGTGGTGTAGTTTGGCTATACTGACATAAAAATCGACGCACACATCTATTATGTGTGTGACTAATGACAGTAAAATGTAAAAATAGAAAAAGATAGGGGCATATTGGTTACCAAAAAAAGGAATGAAACAAATGTAGCCGTAACTAACGCACATGCCGATACAGACCCTTTGAATGAGCATTAGTAACATCATAAGTCTCATAATAAGCAATGCAAATTACTAATGTTGTAACTACATATTAACTCCGCCCACAATGACAAAGGATTATTTAAAAATATCTAATCAAAAAACAACACGAAAAGAAGTAAAGCACTGACACTGTTTGCATTTATTTGAAGAATGAAAATGAAATAATTACTCTTTTTCATTTTTAAAACCAAAAAAATTGCCCCTCTGTTGATTTGACTAAGAAATTTTCGGTCCGCCTATGTGTCAATGTCAAATTTAGTGTTTATTGGATAATCAACTTCTTTGCAATTAGTTTAAAATATGGGCGGAGTTAAAATGTACTAATAGCGACCGCAGTATATATTATGACATAACCGCGCTGAATTATTCTTAAATGTAACTTGGGATTTAAAAAAATTATATAAAGTTTATGAATATTGTAAAGTTTCAGGAACGTCCCCATTTTCTCCAAACATCATTTCAACACCAGTCACGCCACATCAGCAGTATCAACAACAGCAACAAAGCCCTCCACAACCTTCCAACATAACATACCACCCCAGCTTTGACTTAAATAGCCCGTTCGTCTTTTCCTCAAAACACAACGGTTTGTATTTATATTTGGGCAGAATTTTAAGATCGATATGGAATAGACGCTGCATAGAAAAGATATGTCCAGATGGCAAAAACATAGTAGTTAGTTTCTCTTTAACTGTTATTTACGAACGATGCAACTAATATCTGAATTTATAGAACACAAGCACAATTACTAGCGAGAATTGCAGATGGATACTGCATTATTTGACGACGTTGCACAATTTCTTGTTATCAAACACCCAGCTAGCAGTCAGTGACAACTCAAACCAGCAAATTCAAACTCCAATAGGCGCTTCAAAAATGAGCACGACGACTAGAATGAATCATACATTGCAAGATGCCCAAATTGAGGAGAGACTGTCCCTCAGTTCTTTGAAACTGTTTGTTTGTCACTGTTCCCAAATTATGGGCTTGTGGAGGATTTTGTGTGAACATCAGTTCCACGTTTTGATCGGCTCATTACCTCCTAATCATCAAACCATGCTTCAAGAGACAACATTTAAAGATTTATTCCTTTATGGGCAAGATATTTGCTCTTTGTTAATCACCACTTTGGTTGATAGTTATTTGGGAGACAATGCGTCTGTTGATTCCATCAATGTTAAGTTAAGAGAAGTGTGCCCTCATTTGTATAAAATTGAAGACGCTGCGTTTTCAAAAGTTCGTAGACCTTTCCTTTATTGTTGCTGTGTCTAAGTGCACATTTTAGGCAAACGAAATGTTGAAATCATCAAGGAGCATCCAAAACATTGATGAAAAAGAAGAAATGGTGATGTCGGCCCTTGAGCTCTGTAAATCTATAGCCCCCAATATCAACTTGTCGGGAATTTGCAAACAGTTCGTATCTCTTAAAGCCTATCATGCTGTGATTGATTTATGCATAACTTGCGCTAAAAAGGTCGATCCTGATAACGTGGCTCAACACTTTTACAAAAATGATTCTTCAATTAGCGATCAAGAAGGTAGAAGTTTTTATCATAAGCGGTAAATTTTTGAATTACGTAATTATTCGATTTTGAAACTTTGATTTTCAGAATGAATATCTATAAAGAAGTGTTCAATATGTTGGATTCGTTGTTTAGCGAAAATCCAATGGCAAATTTAACTCAGGGTTTAAATATTACTGCCCCGACCCCCATTCCAAGTTATCCCATAGAAGGCGACGTTCGAGCTTTGGTAAGTTTGCTTTCTTTAAATATGACACAGGGTAACTTTCTTGTTAAGGTGACTCAAATAATTAACGAAATTTTGGAGTTTCCTGATGAGATCTTACACGTGGCTTTGTATGACTGGATGATGAATAAACAAATGTCCAGTGAACTTATTAAAGTCAATAACTCCTCGTTAGAAACATACCTGCTCCACACATCTCAACAGAGTCCTGATAATATAGCCGTCATTGACTTACTATGGAAATACTACGAGAATAATAACAACCATGCGGCTGCAGCTAAAATTCTCGATAGTCTTGCGTCTAAAACAGGGTAATTTAAAAGAAAAAAAAAATTGGCTTTCTTGACAAATTTTGCGTTTTTTAGAACTTCCCTGAGTTTGAAAGAGAGATTGGAATATTTAACGCGTGCCATAATGTGCATGAGAAGTGACAAAGTTGGATACGCTCCCTATCTAGGAGTGTTCCTCCGAGACCTTGAAGATAAAATGGAAGTTGCTAAGGTGCAAGAGCAGATTTTGGAAGCCGTTACTAATTTGAAGGCGACTCATCCTGCAGCTGAGGAAGCAATTGTCGCGCTGAATTCCGGACTCTATCAGATTTCGCAAGTAATGATGTCTTCATTCAGTTACATTTTTTATTAATGATGCTGTTTCATGTAGCTGTATGAAAATTTCGCCGATCCGTTGGAGTTGTGGGAGTGTCAGTTGGCCATCATTGACTGTGCAGGTTACACAGATGAAAACTTAATTGAGAAAATTTGGCGAAGTATTCTTAGAAGAGAAATAAGGAAAAGCACTGGCAATGCAAGCAATAGAATGTCCCAAATTTTGGCGAAAGTGAAACATATAGGTCGTCAGTGTGGAGTATCAACACAATGTTTTCCTTTGGGTAATATTTCAAAATTTCATCTCGTCAAATTAACCATTTTGATTTTAGCATTCCTCTTATCAGAACTAGAACAACTATCAACATATTTAAAAGCAGACAGGTCTTTAGTCCCCAAAGCATTTGTGGCAATGGAACTTCCGATTGACGCGTTGTTAGAAATATACAATAGGTACTGTTGGAACAGTGCGAGAGTCAGAAATGTTATTTAAATTGCAATTTTAGGCTTATATCATCAGTATCAGAAATACAAATATGGCAAAAAGAAGAAAACGAATTTCATTTATTTGAGGCTGTTGCTGCATTAATTGACACCTTTTTGAAAAGTCACGAATCTTACAACAGTGTCCAAAAGTAAAGTATGAATTATTTTCTTACCATGATCATAATAAAAATATTTTAGGCGAAAAATTATTTCACTATGTCAGGACACCGTGGCAAGTCTTTTGTCCATTTTATATAGTAAAGCCAATACAGATGAACTGATAAATGTTTTAAGAGGAATCCAAAGCAGACTGTCAAGGTTGTAGGACTTTTTAGTAGGAAGTTTAAGAAACAGTGCCTAATTAAATCATTGTGTTCAAATCATGTCTTTTTAAAATATAAATTGGCGTCATAATTGTTCTATGTTTATTCTATATCTACAAAATAAATTCATTTTTTTAATAAATATTTTCCATGTTCATTTTATGAATCTCCAATTATCCCATCCATTTCTTCTTGATCCACAATGAGGATGATTTCATCATCATCNNTTATCAAGTTCATTGTTTTGTGATTTTGGTCTATCGAATCTGTCTCTTATTAATTTAATTTTCTTTTTCTTATTGGCATCTTCATCACTTTTTTGTTCTGAGGCTGCTGTGACTTCTGCATTTTCTGATTTTTCATTTGATTGCTTTTGCTGTTCATTTTCAGAATCACTTGATGTAATAACAATTTCAGCATTTCTGGGTACTTCAATTATAACAGCATCATCAGTGTCAGAATCTTCATTGACTTTTACTTCTGTCTCTGGTTGAGTTTTTTTATTTGCTTCCAACATCAACTGTGATCTTATTGCTCTTGCTCTGGCCTGAAGCTCCAGTAGTTCAAGTACACTCATTAAATTTTCTTCTTGTAATTCTTTTGGTTTGTTGCTAGTTTTGTCATGTTTTTCTTTTTTGATTTTTTTAACTTTTGTCTCTTCTTTTACTTTTGAATGTTTCTTCTTTTTAGGTTTGTCTGAAAACCAATAAATAGAAAATAGAAATACTCAAGTAAACTGAATTCTACCTGAATCAACTTCAATAATAAAGTCATCATCACTAACATCATCTAATGATATGATGTCAACTGGCTGTTTTTCCTCTTCAGGATCTGTTGAACTGCTATCTTCACCTGGGTTTTGTCCATTAAAAATATATTTCAGCCTTTTATTAGATATTCCTAGCAATTCTTCAAGAAGCATCGAATTGATTTCTTCTATATCTAAATCCTAATGAATGTTAACAACATCATTTATTTTGCTTCCAATACTTACTTTAATGCAGTCTGGTGCCATACTCTTCATTTTTTTAGGTTTAATTATTTTCAATACTTCTTTCATCAACTTAACCCTATCATTGATATAATACGATAATTCGTGTTCATTTTCATCATTTTCTGGATCTGATTTTTCAATCAGTTTAATTATTTTGCTTTTTTCTTTTTTGGTTTTACTCTTCGTTGACATACTTTTCACAAATTTACTCGTATAACCTCACTTTTTTCAAAAATGACACTTTTATTATTAAATGTTGGCTATGGTCCAAAGTTTAATTTGAATATTGGCAATAATTTCAAATTTAAAATGATCCTGATTAAAAGTATTAGAAATTTAAGTGAGTATTTTTATACTTAAGTTATGTTTTATTGCAATTATCTAAGTGAATACAAGTGAACAATTAGTAAAATTATTGATATTACACAAAATTAAAAATAATTAAAAATATTAATATGATGACATTTGTCATCATATTAAAACTAAGATCCTTTATAATTCATAAAGATTGATGTTACTTGGAAAGCAATCGTTGTTTAGAATTTATCCTGTATCCACAAAATACAAGTATTTATATTTTAAAGTTTAAATTCCCAAAAACAATTTTTTATTTAGAAATGACAGTAAATTTTTAAATTATATGCATTTACAGTGCCTATGGCCTACATTAATAATAAAAATATGTTAGGACAAAACGACAACCGCTTACCATTTCCGTTAAAATTATACATTCATATTTATATGACACACATATCAGTTTACAATTTCTCATTAAAAGTATATTTGCACTTCTTGTTGTTCAGAAAAAATTCTAAAATAAACAACAGTTCATAATGACGTGTGTGTTTTATATGGTATCATTTTAATAATTTAGTATTCCAAGATTCGAGAAAATGTTTGGAAAAATAAAAACCTGAAACTTTAAAAGAAATGTGTTTACACGTGTTTTCATAAAAGTATGAAATGATTCGCTTAATAAAATGTACCTAAAATACGTTTTTTATCAATAAATTCAGAGACAACATATTTGTAATAAGAACTACATGAAAATTGAAACTAACAATACTTACTCCATATTTAAGATATTTAAATAAGAATATAAAATAATTTTTTCTTAACAGTGATATAATTTCGTTTTAATCTATCAACTGGTTCTAAAAGGTAGACTAATCAGATATCAAAATATGGTATTAAAATAATTTTCTTTTAGGATAAGTGTTTTAGATGAAATCAGTAAGAGAGATACGTTTAACTTAGTTATCAATAAAAAAAGAAAAACCTTTACAATGGCACTGAAAAAAAATTATAGAATAAGTCCACACCCTTCTGATTCATATGCAGAGATCCACTGAAATAGAACAACTCACTAAATTCATCAAATAATAAGGTCTCAGGATTTCAGTATTTATTAAATATCAAATTTAATATTTTTTTATGAATAAATATTAAAATATTTAAAATCAAATATCGAATATAATTCCTTAAAGCAAAAATAACTAATTACGATGTTTGATTTTGATCACATGCTTAAATAGAAGATCAGATTATTCAGTTCAAATACAATATTGCATTATGAAAAGATTTTAAAAAATTGACAACCAAATATTAGACAAATGTTAAAAGTTACAGCTATATGTACTTAATATTTTATTATCAAGATGCGCCCAACATTTAAACTGTTTTTAAATATTAATTTTAAATGTAAATCAAACATTAAATGTATACATTTGCTATACCTATTTTGGAAACATTCAATATTTGATAAATATATTTTCATGTATGCTAGTAGGGTAGTGATGGGTAATACACTCTCAAAATTTATTTTAAGGCAGCAATTGTACACCCCTTATTTAGAATGTTGACAGTGAGAAATAAATGAAATTTTATTAGAGCTAAGGGCAATGACTTACTATCAAACATCAACGAAATACCTATTTTACCATATTTATTGTATGTATAATTCTCAACACAATAAATGTATATTAAGCAAGTATGAATAAATTTAAAGTTTGAAGACTCGAAGATGAATATAAAATATAGACAGCACGCATCAGTGAAAATGGCGGGAAGTTGAGATTCTTCACAGCATACACCTATGTGATAAAGGAGAATCGTGTAATAAATTTAGTTTGTCTCAAGGTCCGCAGGTAGATCGGAGGGTAACCCGACTTACTGTAGTAAACCTTGAATGATGTATGTGTATTTATGCTCACAAGGAACCTGTCGACGACTCGATACTCATTTCATACGCAATAATTGAAACAAAAAAACCAAATGAAAAAAACGCCTACTCTATGTTGAAATAGGAGCGAACTGGAATGAAGAAATAATGAGTAGGTATGTGTAGAGAGAACAGGAGAGCATCTTCGAGTCTAAATGCAAGGTCACGTAATTAAAATAGCTTCTGGCACTTTTGACGACCTTGAACCTAGCCGAGGTTACATGTATGCCGCTTTTTTTTATGCATTGCTTGGTTTTATTGTACGCAACAATTATTGTGTAACTTGAAAATGCAAAAATGATAAATGTGAAGTAAACCTAACGGCTAAAATATGTGGCGACAACTATTTATTTCAGTTTTTGAGATTCTAATCGATCACGTCTCGCTAGTCATGGTGAAAGATGCATCTTCACCAACAGAAAATAACGAATTAATAATTTTCACGTTTTTATTTAGAGAATTTTTGAATGTAATATATTATACCGCTGAATGCGCATATTACAAAAAAAGCTAAATCAAAAAACGAGTGAGTATCTCAAAAAGTGTAACAAAAGTTTTCAGTAGAGCAAAAATGAATGAAAGGTTTTTTGTCGAGGTAGTTTTGTTGTGGTCCCTTCTCTCTACACTACTATTGCAGCATAATTAATTCTAGTAATTATTAATAAGATGTTAATAAAATATATAAATACAAAAAGTCAACTTAGTTCTCGATATAATTTCACCTTGATCCAAAAGGTTTGGATTTATTTCAAGTGGATAAGAGTGAATAGTTTAAAACTATCATTCATCTTTTTAAAGGTCAACTTTGATTCGTTTAGTATCAAATTAGCTGTACATTTTAATAGTTGTTACAAATACTGACGGATCAGATCTACTGCAGTTTAAATTTTCCTTATTAACTTGCAAATATTAAAATATTAACATTCAGTTTTGCAGCAACATTGATCCATTAATAAGTTTTCCTTTACGTACACGCTACTGTAACTTTTATCAAATATCATTCCTTTTTCTTTCAACAACAAAAGAAGACATTTATTAGAATGAACATCACTTTAAGAGGTCGTTATCACTTATAATGAACTACTAGAATTTCATCAGAGCCTACAATGTAAAAACTTTTGTTTGATAAATTCTGCTTTTGAATGGCGAAATGGAAAAATTCTAAAGAGAAGATAAAATCAAATAACACCACATCTGCTTATTATTATTGTCAAATTGTTATATTATAATTATTTGCTAATTAGATACTATATATAATCAATCTCGTAGGACAATTAACAGAGTCAGAATTTGCTAAAGATTACTCTGCACTGGAACTCGTATTTAAGACCCCGATGATGTTTTTATAAAAAAAATTATAATTCCTTCTTAGCTGAGTATCTTTTAGTCTTTGAGTTGGTTTGATTTTATTTTTAAAATCTCTTCCTAACCGATAGAAGAAAGTAGATAGCAGTTATTTTTTGATGCTATTGCAATTATACAATATTTGATCAACGTTTGCAACTGCATTAGTGTAGCTATATAAAAAGTGGTCATTAATAATCGCATATCTTTTTTCAGGCACCTAAAGTGTTTTTTAAAGACAATAAAATCCATTTATCGCGTAAAAGCGGCTGCATATCCATGTAATATATACAAACAGTACAATTTGACTTACATAGCTAGAATTACTTACAGAATTGAAACGAGCTTTTGCCGCCTTTTTAGTATTAAAATTATACTGATTGAGACAATGGTTTGCGTCATATTTTTCACTTTAACAGTCGCCAACAAACTTTTCAGAAGTCTGTAACTATTTNNCCGGGTACCCGATAATAATTAATTTAAATTAAATTTTTGCTTCGCGCCATTGTTATCTGTCAAACTGCATTGTTATTATAACAGACATAAATTTAAATGCAGGCATAACAATCACTTAGAACCAGAGCATCAAATATAACACCTTTTCACTATTTTGTGAAGTGAGCTCGTTTAATCATCCATCACTCTGTATTTTGGTTGCCATAATTTCTACGTAACTTATTGTTTTACAACAAAATTTAACTTGTTCTAATTTTGATAATAGTATTTTTAAAAGATAATTTTAATTTTAAATTTTGAGGTTTATTTGTAATTGTAATTTTTTTGTAATTGTAATTCAGAATGCTCAGACAACATAAAGAATTTTTTTTACTATTGGCCCTTGGTTAACGCAACAGTGCGTTTGAAAGTCATAAGAAAGTGACCTTCAAAACTGAATATTCGCTTGAAATTTTGCAGAAACAACTAGCAAGGAAGAAAATTAAATGAGTTCACGAATCCCTTACACGAAATTATTAAAAACTATCTTCTTTATCAATGTTGGATTAAATGAAGAAGACTCGTTTTAACAAGCGGCAAGAGGGCAATATGCAAATGTTACTATTTGCATATATTTTATGTCACGAAAAAATTATGACAATAATATACGTTTGACACTTTTGTTGAAATTCTGATCATGAGCTTTTCCACAAATGAATATTGTGACATGTATTTAGCCCTTGGGGAACCAGGAACTAATGCAGCATTAGCTGCAAGAAGATAAGCCATGCGTTACCCGAACAGAAGACACCTTAGTGTTAATCAGGCGTCTGGATCAGAGACTGAGGGAAAATTGTGCTCCCGTTGTTGATCTCAAGGGATTATACCGGAAAAACCGCGTACAAGAAGGACTGTTGTAACAGAAGAAGTCATTGTCGAGAATCCTACAACCCTTCTGCAAATTCCTTTTAAAACAGTCAATGTGGTAATTCGTGATGAGCAATTACATCCTTATCACTACACAAAAGCGCAAGCCGTATTACCAAAAGACTATGAGCCAAGAATGAAATTTTCACAAGTGATGCTTGATAAGAACGACGAATTCTTGCAAAAAAATATGTGGACAGATGAATCTCTTTTTACCAATAACAGCATCTTCAGCAGACATAACCATTACTATTATTCAATTGATAATCCTCACATGACTTTTCAGATGGGTCATCAACATCGATTTAGTTTAAAAGTTTGGACTGAGATAATTGGAAATCAGCTAATAGGGCCTCGTATTATACCCAATCGTTTGAGGTGACGATTTTTTTACACTTTTTGCAACATGATCTCGACTATGATGTTCCTCTGGCTTTCAGAAAGACATTTGGATTCAATTGGATGGTGCGGGACCATATTATGCGTTGCCTATTCAAAGGTGGTTAAATGAAAATTACTCTGAGAGGTCGTGGAGGTCCCACTCCATGGCCCGCAAGGTCACCCGATTTGAATCCTATTGATTTTTTTTTCTGGGGTCAGATTAAAGATACTGTTTACGAAACAATACCAGAAACACTGGAAGACTTGGAACTACGAATTTTTTTGGCTTCCAACACAATTACACAGCAAATATTGGTATGCGAAGACGGTTTATATGTAATTAATTGCACTTAAAATATATTATGAATTTATTAAACATCAATCGATCAAACCAAATCTTTAATTAAAACGGAAGCTCTCTTTTTATCTGATGGTTATTAAAAAACAAATTTCTTGTTAAACCAGAAGTAAAAAATTGTTTTTAAATTTTCACTCTTCCATATAATTTAAACAAGGTTAGGTTTTGAATTCTTAAAAGTTCATTAATTAAATTGTTACTAACTATCTCCCCACGCTTATATAATATTCCCTTATAAATTCAATATGAATTTGCGTAAAAGTTAAACATTATATACTGCGTATGTTTACAGAATGAGTGCGTAACTGTTATAAGAGGAGCTTCTTTACTGTTATATAATTTACAGTTGAGTTGTGCTGACCTGCCTGTATGTTGACCATTCGCTGCAACAATGTGCATTTAATTGGCAAAAACCTTCTCTTATGTATGTAAGTATGTACCTTCCAAGCACATGTTGAGAAAATAATTATTGAGATACACATTATTTCTGTTTCGATTTTAATATAAGATTTTCATTTTTGTTCTATATTTTGACTAATAATTTTCCTTATGCTGCCTGTGACATCTAAAATACAGTTCAGCCCCAAATCGATTTTACATTCGGTTATTTTTATGTGAAATGTCATATTTCTTTCATTTCTCAGTTTCCATGTTATACAGCTGTTCCTTAATTTGTCTTAAAAGTGGATAATTTTTTAAAGAGCAAGTTTTTTAAAAAACAAATCAAGATAATATTATCTCCTCTGTCTTTGTCGTATATTCTAAATTAGAACCTCTCGTCTAGTACTATTGTAAAATTCATATTATCTGGACGTTATTATGATATTTTATGAAAATCAAAGGGTGTAATTTTTTCAGCACCAATTACTTAAATCCAGTTCTTCGTCAGGCTGAAATGATACCTATAATTTATAGATTTATCTATAGATTCATCACATATACATATATATTTTTTTAAACAAACTAAAATTTTTTTTCAATCTTCCGCATTCTAACTGCAAACTGAAAAAAACGTTTTGAACTGACACTTGCATGAGTGAAAATTAATTAAAATTAATTAATTAACTTTTTTAAGAGTTTCATTCGTCACCTTTAACATAGTCAACTATCAAACAGTGTTAAAATTTGTTTTTCCTTTTAAGTATTGATATATATACAGATTTATTCATTGAGTGTTCAGTGTGGTTTTATTGCAGGAAGTAATGATGGCAATACTGGTCCTGCTTCAGTACATGTGGAGATACTGTAGTAACTGTGTAGGAAAAAGACAGGAGATTATTTCTTGTCTGTATTTCAAACCGTATTTTTTTACTTGATGGTCTTTGAAAAATATGAACATGCCAATTTTTGCCTGTAATGAAAAATCGACTTATCAGTGACAACAGCTAACCTTTGTAGGTTTGTTGTTTTTTTTTTGTAGGTACGGGGGTATAGTACTATTTTTCCGCAGATGTAATGATTTAAAAAAAATTTAATCAATTTGTTTTGTGCAATGCCGTAAGAACTAGACCGTTTGCTGATTGTCTAACAGTTCAGACGACTTCCTTTAAACTTTTTAACGTCTAGTTTATTGCAAAACGTTTTTTAGACCCCTAATTAAAAAAAAAATCTTTGTAATATCTTTTCTATTTCTTCTTTTTCCATTTGAACTAAAAGCAGATCTATATCTTGAAATTTCTCTTTAAAGTAAGAATTTATTATTGGTGTTTAACACCTAAAGACTGGTTTTAAAAATGGTAACTTGCAATACTTTTTTTGTTTTCAATCGCCACACTTAGTCACATTTAAAGTAATTTTCGATATTTTAATTTTGGACATTTTTAGAAGTCAACAATGGATTTTTACATGTAAAAAACTGAATGTGTATTTGTTTCAGTGTCAGAGATTGCATTTGATTTTTAAATAGCATACAGGCCGAGCAGGGCTAATAAATAGATCAACTTTGGAAGCAAATTGTGGTTATTCATGGTACATATGATATTTAATATTGTAAATACAAAATACTGAAGATTGGTAAATGTAGAAAGATCAGTCATATAGAGTTGTGGAAATGAAATTTTTAAATGATTTCTTAATAAGCACTATTAGACTCCCGCTGTGAGGGTTTGACCTGTAATGGAGCTGTACGATAAGCAGTGGTCTAAATTAGGGTTGTATTTGAAATAATTGCTGTACAGGAAAATAGGAACAAGTTTATGATAAATTTTTGTAACTACATATAAAAATAAACATTTGATGTTTATAAAAATAAAGTCAGTACAAGATACACATGCAATTTAACAATACTCAAAAAAAAGTACATACGAAGAGAAATCAAATCAGAGTTGTAAGAATCAGATAAACTGATTCCATTTAGGTGTAAACCAGGTTATGAATGCCTACCTAGCGTAAAGTTGCTATAAGTATAACTAATTATAAATGAAGGTTATGAAAAATATTTGTATGCAATTATTCGTAAATAATTTTTCAAAGTTTTTGCAAGATACGGACCTGGTAGTTTAAGCCAATTAAGTGTTTGGTAGCAGCATTAACGCCCTGCTGAGGCGTCCCACCACTTACATTAGATAGAATTTGACTTTGACCAAACTTCAACTTAAGTACTTTAGTTTTTCTTTGCATTTTGTATCTATCCGTTCGTACCTAAAAGAAAAACATTTTTATTAAATGTATTGTTGGTTATTAGATTATTACAATGATTCAACTAAGGTACATTTCACTAAAAAGTAGAGATTTTGACTTTTTAAGACTTAGCATTAACCATCAATGCAAATGAAAATGGGGTTTCAAGAATAATTTAGGGTATGTTCGGATATTTATTATCTGCCTTTCCATACTTGACGAAAATACCATGAACCACAATCTGACGATATTATTTCCTCTATAATTAGTTGCATTGCTGCACCAGAGGATCTTAAAAAGTCGAAATCTTTTAAAATTTGATTTCATTAAATACCAATATTTTTAGTTTTTCCCTGTTTTTAAACTTATTTTAATGGTAAATGTATCCTTTCAAGCTTCAAATAGTTCTCACTTTAACCCTTTTAATCATTTTGAAAGAATTCTGAAATTTCGGGGAAATTAGTTTATGTAATTAATCAAACAAAATTAATCAAAGAATGCCTTTTAGAGATTCCGCTAATGAAAAAATTTACGTTAAATTTAATTCTGGAACAGCTGAAACAAGGATAAATTAAAGTACCAATTGTTAAATTCTCTTACATTATTGGTTTTCTTAACTTGAACCTGTCATTAAACAGTTTTCAAAACTTGTATCCGCAACATTATATAGTTCGCAGTGCTGTAAGGTTAGTACTGTGAAAACAACTTTTTTACTCTTGTTTCCCTTTAAGTAAATAATGTAAAAAGGGCCAAACTTTACCACATATGATTTTTTTTAGTTTTATGAAAACTTCGGCCATATTTAAGCGAAAAACGATGATTAAGTTTTCAGTTTTCCTAATATGTTCTTTTCCATTTGCTTCTGCTTTTGTGCATTTTCTATGTAACAATTTTTTGCTAATCATATTTCAAACATATCGACTCTTCATTGGTAAGAAATTAAAAAGTACTACTACTGTTTGAATCACTTTGAGGAAGAGTCGAGGGGTTAACCACCTGGTAAATGTGATGTACAACTTCAAGCAAATGTGATAAATGTCCAGCAAATGTAGCAAATGTTTAGCAAATATAGCAAATGTCTAGCAAATGTGGCAA
>QDEB01020554.1:30556-50632 GCA_004193795.1 Asbolus verrucosus | reverse complement strand
ATATTTTACATATTTTCTGCCATTTAGTTATGACAAAGGTCAACTAAAATAGTTAAAATAAGTTAAGTTAATAACAAACTTTTTAAAAATATGAAAAATGAAAAATAAATACTTGCATCTCGACTTTATAGGCCGAAAGATCTTAAACTGCACCTCAATAAAAATGTGATATACAATTTTAACTCGGTGATCTTTATATTGAATTTCCGCGGTCCGAATACCATTGGAATGTATAATACTCAACTTTTGATCCATTGTAAAAAACAAATACTGCGTCAAGTGTTACAAAAGATTTAACAATTTATTTTTACTCACTATTTACCCATCCACAGGATAGTAATTATTTAAATGATAGCCAATATATTGTAAGCAAATATCCAGCAGCAGCTGTTCAACAAAATCAGCATGCATAATAAAATCAATGACTATTTCCGAAAAAAAAAATACATTTGTTATTATGTTTGTATTTAGCATTCCTGTTTCATGTTTAATAAATTTTTAGGTAAACATAATTCTTCCAGTTTTAATTTGGATTAAGAAAATAGGAAACTATTCTGATAAACGACACTGATGTTAATGTGTTCCAACCGAACCGCACTGTAAATATAAGATACAGCGATATATATCACAAAAACAATTAAAATTAAGGTATCCATTACGAAACCAACAGAAAATTGTCAAAAGGGACTATCTCAAAAAAATCAAACACAGAGACATTGCAATTACTTTTACAATTTTAACAAAGGCGCAGCTTATCAATCTAAGTAAATTTCAGTGTCAAAGCATTAATTTAGCAGATTGTTAACTTACCCCCACTCGACTGTCCTTCACACGAATGTCAGATTACGTCAAGTGCAGATTTTCCATTTGGTTAAAAAAGTTATATAAAGTGTCCGCAGTCCGTAAAATAATAAAAGATATGTCAAGATTATTGAACATTAAAACGTTCGGAAATTCGGAAATGAAAGTTTTATTTAATTTATAATTTAACAATAAATATTTCAATTACTTAAAAAAAAAGCATTAATCCTGACACAACATTAAATCATCATTTAAGGAATTACATATATTACAACTCTGAAAATTTCAGCTTCAAATGTTCAAAACTTTTTAATGAAAACACCAACACATAGTCAATCAATATAACAACTTTTTTACGTCTTTTATAATGAAGGTATTTAGTAAGTATCCTTTACGTGATTGTTTTTAAAATGTAAAATGCTAATAAAGAGAATTTAAAAGCCATAATGAATAAAATTTATTATACTGAAGTTTGATTTGCATTTAAATAATTATGATAAATTTAGTTATGTCTGAAAGTCTCAAGAATCTGAGTTTAAAATTTACGTATATATAATATGTTATATTGGTAATATGACAAATAACAAGAAATTCTGTTGAGGCATTTTAATAAAATAAATAATAAAATATACACTAATATATAGATACTTTTGAAGTTTTTGTTTTATAGAGGCTGTGGGTTTGAGGTAGTAGGTATCTATCCTTGTCTAGATTTGCCAAGGTATAATTAAAAACCATGAGTTATGACTGTTGGGAATAAGTGCCAAACCCCTGTCTGAAAGGATCTCATTATCTTTTGGTTAATTATGTTATGA
This sequence comes from Asbolus verrucosus, assembly GCA_004193795.1. Lineage (NCBI taxonomy): Eukaryota > Metazoa > Arthropoda > Insecta > Coleoptera > Tenebrionidae > Asbolus > Asbolus verrucosus. The sequence continues at coordinate 49,016 of QDEB01020554.1, read as the reverse complement.
TACGAAAATGCGTATAGGTATAATCTTGACTTGGTGATTAAAAATAAAATATCTAACAGAAACTTAATAAACCTGACGACATTTTGATAAGCGTTGAAGGAGCAACAACCAATTCCATCCGACTTCTTTCCAGTCAGCACGTAATGTCATGATTCCGTCTACATGATTGTACCTTCGGCTTCGTAATAAATAATACCCATGTTAGAGAGGCCGAACAGGTTCAAGTTGTCGACCAGAGGGTTCATAGTATGTTTGTGCGATCGTGCTCGCTAAACATAGTTGGTGTTTTTTTCTCCTCCTTGTAATTGACAATTCAATTCAGCAAGCCCGGTCGGTTCGGTTTTCTTCTCGGAACGATTTCGCGATCCCTTTTGTTCCGCCGCTCCCGTGTTTTATTTGTTTTTATCCTGTGACATTTTTAACTCAATTTAACAAACCTTCCGACTGGTTTTTAAAGGTCGGTTCGCGACTCTCCAGCAGTTAAACTTTGTTTGTTATATATCTTAATTATAAAAGAATTATGTTTTTTCCATCGACACCACCGGTTTAAACTCATTTGAATAACTCTGTTGATGTACTTATGACCAGGACCGACATTTTTTCTTTTCGTTGCTGTGAACGGACCTTCATTCCCCACCATGAAGAACGGTTTTCGAATTCATTGGCGTATTTCTGTTTTTGCCTCACTTGTCTCTTCAACATAAAGCTTCCGACTGTTTCGTAATTTTATGCCTTCAATTGCCAGTCAATTTTTTGTAGCGTTCTGTTGAACTTGTTTCCGGTCCACCTTTCATGATCTCTTGTGGTTTTTTGTCAGTTCCCTGCACACAACCATTTCGTACGTAATTACCTTCTTTTTAATAATGCAGCACAAATTCCCAAAATTAATAATTATCTCAACAATACCTGTTATGTATGAAAAGCTTCTTTTTAACATGTAGCAGTTCTAGTTTACTAATTCTAGAGGCAACCACTTCCTGAGTTAAAAATAATAATTTTGAAGATTGTATACTGTGATGTTTAAAATTATACATGGCCCACCTTTTTTACTTATTTTTAATATAACTTTAACTTACCTGAGTTAGGTATGTGGTCTCTAAAGTAAAGTGGTTTTTGCTGATTCACACAATAATTTATAAAAGTAGCTACAGTTCGTTAAATTACGTTGAACGAATTTCAAGTCGTACGGGTTGCATAACTGCTTTTGTACTTAAAATCTAATAAACATCCATTATCTTCCAGAAAGTTACGATATTATAGTCACAAGACAAAGTGCAATAAATCTTGAGAGTGAAGTTAAAAGCCGTTACATTTTAAAAAACTACCCTGAAAATGATCAAGTTGCATTCTCAGACATAATTGCAGTATTCAGTTTTATAAATACGTGAATTTATGTTGCTAGATATTATCGTGGTAAATGATGCATTTACCACTTTCATCATTACTTGACATCTTTTGCATGAAGAAAATTTTTGTCGCACCCTGATAACAATGAGTTCATAAACTTTTCTATTTTTCGCATTTGTGAACCGCAAGATGATTTATGCAAAAGATATGCAAGGAATTTTCAAAAGAGCCGTTCCGAAGATTGTAAAAAATGACCTTTAAATCATCTTAAGAATGTGGTATGCAATGGTGCCTCTAAATACCTTATCAGTGCTTCCCGCGTTAATTTACAATATGACACCTGCTTTTAGTGCCAACATTAAGCAGATAAAATCTTTCAACCTGTTTAAAATCTCTTTTGCAACTGCATAATGCCATGTCAGGCACGCAACTTGTTCGATTAACATTCTTCAGGTTATATAGCATCGTTGAGCCCCAATTACAATTTGTTCAAGTCTCAAATGCATGCAAAATGATTATCCACATCTATAAAAGCCTCATGTTTTTATTGATGTTTCTCTAAAACCGCACCTTTAATAAAAACATCTTAAATCACTTCGGTTATTTAATTAGTTGGAACATTTAAAAAGCTGCTTCTGGAAAATTTATTCTGCAAAATTAAGATTACATAAGCGACTTAATTTACTTTTATTTCGGTGTTTGGAAACGCCCTTCGTTGGTAGCAGTCCAGTCACAATAAACGTGACAACTGTGTTTTCTTTAAATTAAGTTTTGTCTTGGTCTGATTATGAGATCGCTTGAAATACTTAAACGCAAACACAAATATCACACAATAATAATACAGAGTTTAATAGCTTTAAAAAATGAATAATCCCTTTCAGTCATTAAAAAAAATTCTCCGAAAAATCTAGAATATTGAGTGTCTTTTGTGAGGTTATCTTTGAAATGAATCACTGCCAAATTCATATTAAATTTATTATCCGTTAGACTACTAATGATGTTTCTTGTCATTTTTTGGATTTCCACGAGTTAATGACTCAAAAATTGCAAATATACTTATTGATGTACATGATGCACATATTACGTATTTATGTGTTTACAAGATATTGAAAATTTCAAATGCTAATTCTGAATGCAATAAATTTTATTTTGTACTTTTATTAGCAGCGTTAAAGATTTTATCTCTTACAATTTTTACAAAAACAAGAATACTGAGACGTGAATGTCCGTATAATAGCCACTGCTCAAATACTTAAAATGCTACCATTCATTTCGTGTAATCATATGATCTGAAAAAACATTTTTTTCTTTCTAGTTTTCTAATTGTAGAAAAAATCAATTAAAAAAATTGTATTTCATTATAAAAATAGCTTTTTATACTCAGGTAAAATACTGGCCAAAACTAAAAAAAGAGTAAGCCCTAATTTTTTTTAAGGTGAGTATACTTACCTATAATTTCTTTATTTATATCAAATGTTCAAATAGTAATTTATAATAAACACCTATTTCCACAAAACTTCAAGAAATTGTAACCATTATGAATACTGGTAATGTGCTTAATATCAAAGAGGTATACAGGCATTACATAAAAATATTAAACAACAGGGAAGGTTTGTTACCTGCAAGAGCTACTAATTTTTTAACTAAAAAATTTAGATTTACTGTCACACTTTGATTTTCGAGACAAAATTTAGTATTTTAAATCTTAAAATTACTGCGATGTTTCAACCTATAACTGAAACTGTGGCGATGAAATATCTTTCATACTACGTCACATCTTTGACAAATTTTATTTTTTGACTACTATGAGGCTCCATATACTTAACATTATAATATAGGTATGTGGTTAAACAAAAGATATATATGTAGGTGGGGTTTTGCCAATAACTCTTTACAAATTGTTATTAATCTTTAACTCACTAATAACTGCTTTTGAAATTTATTATAATTTTATACAGAATATCTCTTGGAATATCCCTAAGCTATTCTTTTTCTGTAAGAGATCTGTACTTTTTCATGCCATAACAGTAAAATTTTTGCAAGTACTTATACATCAGCTTTAGAACTTAACTAAAAACAGTTAAATGTGAAAAAGTCTGAAAACTAAATNNTGATATATTAACATTTTTTATTTACTTTTACTTTTTTCTGCAATGTATTTTAAAGATTTTAACGTTGAAATGCGGTCATAGCAGACGTAACTAGCTTAGATCATGGCACATTTTTTAATAAAGGTATCCAAAAATACCAAAATTGATTAATTTTGAAGAAAAATTAATATTTATAAATTTCAACGATATTTCATTGTAAACAACAATAATACATGTTTAAAAAAAATTGTAAGTCGACAAGAGTTAGTACTAGTTATTTATTTATTTAAATTATAAAAAGGTAATTTATTTAAATGCGATAATGAGTATTTATGTCGATTACAATATGAATATTCAAACACAGGACTCGTATTCTTACACTGTACAGAAATCTTAAGTAAAATGACAATTGGACTTCACTGCTGTTTTTTTTTTTACATTCTGTAATTTACAAAGAATTTGCTGTAAAATTTAGTACCTGTAAATAATGTTCGTATAAAATTTATTATAGTTAAAATAACCATATTGAGAGTATGGAAGAAGTAGTGGCATAGTTATTGGAGTAGCAAAAGGGGAGGCGAGACTTCATACATTTTAGAAATATCACAATTGACAGAATAAAGTAAGTGATAATCGCATGAAGTATTTAAGCACGTCTTTACATGAACATTTACTTCTCATTTTATGACCCGCCCAGGCAAATTCGTGTCATTTTCACATATTAAAAGAGTTTTTTTGTTTGTTTGTTTTTTTCTTAAAGAACATCACAGTGAAAAGCAGTGGTTTAAAAAAATGTTTAAGACATTCTCCATATCCTCAATTTGGATATTAATTTAGTATTTTGAAAGTGAAATTTTTAAGTCAACTGTTACGAATGCCATTTAATTTTCAAAAAATGATTAACCATTTTGAAATTTGAAAAAAAAAATTAATGTTGAAAGTTGAGGTAATTTCTTTTTAAACATCCAAAGCGCTAAAATATCACTCCGTGATTGTTTCAATAACATTATTTTATATCTGTCAATTTCAATTTTTATTTCAGTCAAATTATAGGTGTTTCTACAGGCGTTTTCAAAATAATTGCCATGCAGAGCCAGATTTGGTTACGCCACTGTCCAGAATGTTATAATATAACGTTCAAGGTTTCCTAAAGTTTCATTGCTCTGACAGTGGATTTCACAAAGCCAATCCATATTTAGTTAAACCGAATTTTTTCAATACTATAATCGTATAAGATAGCAGTACTAGAAAAGCAAATAAAGGGAGACCTCTTGGGTTCAGAATAAATACATAAAGTGGTAATTGTTATACCGCATTTCTATTAAGTCTTTATGCATCTTGTTCCATATGAAAGCCATGTTCATTTAAAAATTCGCTTCTATCATTATTTGTTGAAGTCGTAGATATACTAACACTAAAAACATGCTGATATTGAAAAGCAGATGTACAATATTGCATTTTTCCTTAAAATCATTTACAAACATACCACCATTTGATTACTGCCTTAGTTTTTGAATCCCATTACCTTTTCGACAAATGGCACCATATCCACTTGATCGAGTGAAAAAAACCTTTGAACCCTTGTTAAGATAAAAAATTTAAATAGCTCTGGTAGTCATTATTCATCACCTCAAATGGTCATTTTATTCAGATTTGTACGTCACGTCCCTGTAAAAAGGACAGAGAAGGGTAGATCCGTAACTTATTCACAAAAGAAGAACATAGCAAATATGTTTGTATTGTGATGGTTGTTGCAAGCGATTACTGGATGGATTCCAAGATGACTACGTGTCTGTCGGTACTGCTGGCATATCAAACAGGTGTTCGAAATTCTCCTTGTAATTAGATGAAATGAATGGTTCACATGGAGCGAACTGGCGGAAAATTAGGGGGCGCAGACCAATCCGCAGTGGAGCTCATTGATTTTTTGCCATCATCGTTAAAATGACGTCAGACACCGTAATCATCGGATGAATTACCTGATCGATTTCTTCAAGAAGAAAAAAAAACAATCACACATTTTTCGTTTCACGATTTCTGTTACAACTCTGCAGGAAAAACCAAAAATTTGGCTGAATGTTATAGCCAATTAAACATGGGCAAGCCCAATTTGTTTAATTTTTTGGAAATTTGGACGTAAATGGGCAAAGATCTCTTTCTGTCCTGATTTATTCCACTCTATGAAATGATTTCAAAATTCTTCCTGCTTGAATTAAAAATAAAAAAACGTATTCAAGACGTAACAGTTGGCACAAATGTTTTGTGTTGTTTTTGGCTGACGATGCGCTATAATAAAAGATGAAAGGATCACCACAGAAGGCACGGCTGTTATGCGAACACCGCTAATTAACATACGTATCATTAGTGCACTTAATCGCCTATCCATCTTCAACATTAAACCATGCCAACTGCGATAACCGCATCGAAATGAGGTTCTGTTATCTCTGATGGCGTGCTTCAGCAAAACGCACCTCCGACCTATCTGACCAGCGCACAATTGATTTAGCTTTTGAATGCACTTTCTTGCGGTTTTTCGTTCTGGGACCTGTTTGCATTAAACAGATTATGTGGAGTTAACACGCATACTACAAAAACGATCTTCCCATGACCCTGATGGTCAGCCAACGTACGGGCATCTCCAGACGTGAACATGAAGAAGGTGTGACCATTCGCCGATTCTCCATATTTCACACACACAAGGTAAGATGCATTTTGTCTGGAGCTTTAATTACCATAATCGTTTTACTTCAGGTTGGACAATGAGCAATTGGCTTTTTTCTCGACTACGCCCACTGCATCGACGCAAGATAATTTTTACCCAAGGTTCGATGGCAGAAGCATCGTCAATGCCTAATACCCCCAAAAAAGTATATTCTAGTAATGCTTACACATCCAAGATAAATATATAGTGATGGATATCCACCGGTGGCTATTTTCATTTTATATTATTTTAATATCGCCGTACCGCAAAATCTTATTATAAACTATCAAATAGACATGTTGATTTAAAACTAAAGTGCGAGTATTAAATAGTTACACATATCTTATCTGTTACTTGGTATTCATTTGAACATGTTCAAAATTAAACAAAATTAAGAATTTATTTTTTCTCTATGACCTGCATTAGACACCCAGTCCAAAATTTGAACTATATCCAAGAGTAAACGCAGACTTTACGAGGTTGATATCACTTTTGGATGCGACACCTGACATGTATAAATTGAAAATTAGCACACTTAACACATTCATAAAACTGAACTATTTAACGTAATTTACAACTGATTTCAAAATTGTTTTTTTATGCGTCACTCTATATATTTTCAGAGTTCTGAAATAAATCTAGGTATGTTGTTGTATTTATCTGCATTCTGTAAGTTTTTTGAGTAAAATTCTATTTAAAACATTTAATTCATGCTGCATTTAAAAAAATTTAAAAGGATAGGACCCGTTGCAAGATTTAGACCAATGGATCAAAATTTAACGTTTAAGCCATCAAGTTCAACAAAGTTTCAATAAAATTTAACAAGAGAAACATATTTATATCTTTATAAACCAAACATTTATTGAGTGCCATATGTTTTAACATTTTTAAGAAAGAGTGTACAACTTTCCATTTTTTCCATGAACACAGCAACTTTAATTTTTTAAAATTTTTGTTCATTTTTCATAGTAAACATACTCTATTCAATTTAGCTTATGCACACTGCGTAACTTAATTCATATAGAGCCATTGCTTTGTAGCATTCTTAATTCAATCAAACTACTGTGCTGGATATTATTTTCAGATCCAATCTGGTGTTTACTTTAATTATAAGGTTTTCAAGATTTAAAAACTCCAAATGATAATCATTTTTAAATAACACATGCAAAGATTTTGATACAATTGGTTCATTACCGCTGTTTTATTGTATAATAAAAAATAAAAATTACATTAAATTATATAAATACGATAAGGTAAAAATATATTTTGGGTAGTTTTTATAATTTCCCGACAGTTTTCTAACAATAAAGAGTTCTTGTATAACGTACGTATTTAATGACATACGTTAAAGTCATTTTTGTTTAGGAACGTCATAGATTTAACCAATTCCGCATCGAATTTCATCATTTTAATGTTAACGAAACATTAATAAAAACTCCCTAATATTATATCTTTCAGTTCCGGAAACTGATGGGAATTTGTGTACCTGCACATATGTGACGTTACAATAAAGGGTTATCTACTTTAGATCATCCAAAGATGAAAACGAAAAATCGTTATCTGTTCCTTCATTTAATTTTTTTATTTGGACAACGTATATTTGTAGCACACTTTGATTACGTTCAACATTAATTCTAAAAAGCTTTAATGTAATAAATAAACTGATCTGATGATACTGAAACAAGGTGTGTACTATTTGAACTTTTATTTGCTTTTGTCGACGTTGCGACTGTGTTAGGATTATCTCAAGACAGAAAAATGGTTCTAACAAAATAGCTATTGGAAACCAAAAAATATGTCGACATGATAATCTCGCAATAAATACGTTNNCGAAAATTTAGTCCCACCACTTTTTTAAAAGCTGGCAAAATTCGTCAGGTCAGGTCACTTGCTTACCCAATTTTAACCAAGAGTTGTACTACATGGGGCTACATTTGGCATTGAATTTTATACAAAATGCACGAACCCATAGCAGCAAAGCCGTATTACTATTTAGCATAAAAGGTGGTGCTAAATTTAGCCCCATGTTTTCTAGATCTTACGATTAGTTAAATTTAAATGAGCAATGTGGGAAACATGAAAAGTATTTCAATAAGTCTTCAAAGCTTTCTACATACTTAAATATAAAGAAATATTTTACATTTTGATACCTACTCTACACCCTATATTAAAGAATGTATCAAGTTTTGTGAAAAAACCAGTGGCTACTTAATCGCATGATTCGGAAAAAAACCTCAACCAGGCTACGTTAAAATTATGCATTTACCTATAACTCGTGACAATGCAAAGTGGGGCTAGAAAGAAACCCGGACATACGACAGTAGATAGCGAGAGCGAGTTTACCTATAAATACAACGGACGTAAATAAACACGATCATTATGACATGGAAACCAGATAAATGGGCGCTTAAAAGATTTCGTGACAATATAAATCTTAGCATACCTTATACAAGGGGTAATTTGTAGCGCTCTCAATCACTCATCTTGCTTGATCCTGAAAAAACAAACAGATATTAGTGAAGTTAACTGAAAAAAAATTAGAAGCTCCATGGGAGCCATAAAAAATAAATATCACATAGCGGAGTGAACCACCGTACAGTCCGAGCGATGGGTAGTTTGTGGTTCGGGAGTGTATTCTGCATTCTTCAGGGCCGGTACTACGATCTTGGTGCTATAAACTAAAGTCTGACTTGTATCTCGATATAGTGGCGCCGATGGAATTCTCACTTTTATATTACGTCTGTCTTACAAACACTTGGAAGAAGAAAAAAAAGTTAAATTGACGTTAAGAGCACCTTGCTTTTTCCAAGTCACGGAACTGGACCAAACCTAAAAGGGCCACAAAACAACCGGACAAGCGTTTTAATCCGAACGAGGCGTGGGAAATTTGAATATTACCAGGTGTAACTGAAGGCCTCGCATTTTTTCTGACCAAATAATTAGTAACAGTCCAACAATTTAAAAACGAGTCTTGGAGCAACGCTCTTCCCTTAACGAGTAAATAATGATAATGACCAAAAAAATTTCAAGCACTTATCGCTTAGTTCGGATGAAGGCTTATTTTTAAATTGGGCCGTATGTTCGGAACGTGCAGCTAATAAATTTCAAATTCGGTGCCAGAAAAATTTATAACAGGAAGCTTCTCGCTGCATCCACTAGGCAATAAATGATTTTATAACTAGATACAGAACAAAATGAATTTCGTGTTTGCTATGGTCTTTGATATCCACCGCGCTCTGGAGAAAATGAATTTCCAACTGAATTTAGAACTGCTGCTTCTATATATTTAATTAAATCAACGACCATTTCCACCCGGTTGGGCCCGTAAAAAATTAGTTATATGGTTGTCAAAAATCGTGAAGTTTCAAGAATTTCAACCATTTAACTTTAATTGAATTCAGTGGCCGGACTGATGGCGAATGACGGTTTTTATTCAATCATAATTTTACGCTTTCAGGATGATGGGCACTTCTGATTATCCCGAAAAATCCGCTGGAAACATTATCACAAGATGGAATGTTAGAAATTCTCAGAATTTACGATAACTGCAATGTTTTTAAACGCCGTTACGCTGACGTGGCATTATCAAAAATAGAAGGCATTTATTATGCGACCGAAGTAATGACAACTTGAAGATGGCAGATAAAATATGTGCATGACTCGGAACGAATTGGACAATTACGGTTATTTGGGTTCCATAATTTACTCCCATCTTTATCAACGGTTTAGTTTTAATTCTCTGTGCCGAATCTCGTTTAATTTTGGGTTTTATAACAGGATGTATTTAAATTCTAAAGACCCCGGGGATCTCTTTTATAAAAGTATCATTATTAACCATTATTATGCTAATACAGCGCTAAATTACTTGACTACTCACAACTTTTTGATACAAACAACAGGAAAGTAACGTATACTTTTATATCTTGAAACACGCTCTATTCACACATGTTAAATGGTCCAATTAAATTATAACAATCGTCTTTTGGTCTCTTTAACTCCTGTAAGCACAAGACCTGGAGATATACTTTTTAAAGCTAACAGTTTTCACAGCAAGCAATCTTTAAATATTAATTATATTTCATATTATTATTACCATAATTATCGAAAACTGGTATAGGACCATACNNTACAAAAATTAGAAACCAAAAACAATAGAAAAACATCAATTAACACTTGAATGGGATTATAATGAATAAAATTAATTATAATAATTCTCATTAAATAATTCGTTTATTTCACATTTCCACAGTGTGTTAATTCACGATAATTAGGTACATTATTTTTAAAAATAATGAACAATAAAATAAATTAAAAAATGAAGTGAAGAAGCTGTGGTCTCTTTATTTAATGCCATTTAAAATGACGCGTTACAATTCACTATTTTTTTTTTTTGAAAATTACACAGATCACTCGATTAATACTATACTTATGCTTACAAAAAAGTAAAATTTCTCAAAGATATAAAAATGTTCAGTTTTTTTTTTATTTTTGTAGATCGAATACGAGATCGAAATCAATCTTTCGAACATTATGAATTACGAAGTTTTGGATAGAAGTAAAAAAAATTGTACATTTTTTATAAAATGAAGAGTAATTGTTATATTCACAATGAGTATATGTGCTCCAACAACAAAACAGCAATTTTTCGGAGTTCAAAAAAATTTTTTTTTTCTTTTAATTTTTTGGTCCATAGGTAGAAGATTCAAGATATATGAGTACCTTCCCTTTCATTATATTTGTTCGAGGTTTCGCCGGTTACTTTTACTGACAATATGTCGTTAAAAAGGTTTATGTTCCTTCAAGAATAAAAGTTGCGGTTATGAATTCGTAACTCTTATCGGCGGCGTTTGTAATAACACGAAAGTGAACGCTTAAACGAAATTTATGTAATTTTAATATGTCCCTTCTGTGTACGAATATGAAAAACATCTGTTATTAAGTGATTTCAGGAACGTGTCGTACTAGCCGGTAGAAAAGTTTCTCGTCGCATATTTATAAATATCAGTTATTTGTAAATTCCTCTACGAAGATTTGCTGCTGTCGTTGGCGCCAGGAGAATGGCACGCAACCCGAATAACTTCACGTGCATTTCAGAAGCACTTCTCATCTGCATAATTTCCGAAAAAAAAATGACCTATCTATTGCAATAATTGTGCTAGTTTAAATCTGTCTCCGAACGTGTTATTTACCAGTTCGTAAACAAAGAAGGGTTCAATTTCGCATTCAAAGAGGCTCTAAATGAGTGTTATTTGCCAATAATTGCTCTAGTTCCACAACATAAATTACGGTCTTGCTACCATAATGACTCTGTTATGGAAACAACGACTTGAAACGTTGGCTAAGACATACCAGGAATCTTCTGAAAAAACCACGAACGCTGGCAATTAAAAATTCATCATCCTTAATGGTGCGGCAGCTACTAAGTACACCAGCAAAAAAATAATTAATTTTTTATTGGGCATGGGCTAACGGAAAGTAATTAATTTAATCAATAGACGCACGTCACTGAAACAAAAATTGTTATAAATCATGCGGGTATCTAAAAGCAATTTTAAACGTTAAACAAGTTTTCAAAGCTGATGTCGCCTTAACTTAAAAAAATATTAAGAACCATGAGGAGCAAGTTCTACGATGGAAAAAATTTTCGGAATGTGGTTGATGCACATTCAAGCTGAATTACTCACTCTTTCGGTGCGAAAGAGTGGTCCCATTTTATTTATAGGTTTGCAAATTAATTTCACCAAATCATCAAAGAAGGATAAAAAAACATGTTTGTTTTCCGTTGCAAAACCACAAGATCAAAGAAAATACCAACTTGAAAGTATACCGAGCTGAATGTATTATATTAAATGTTTAAGAAGCAAATATTGTTCTTTAAAATTATTACACACTTTACACAAGCGCACTTAACTTCAAGCAGAATCCATTATAAATCACAGTCCTGAAACTCATAAATTTTCTTAAGCATTCAACAAAGATGATTGGACCAAAAAATATCCCCCTCATGTTCATCTAGTTCACAACTTGCCTGTTGATTTCAGGAATTTAAAAATTTCTTTTTCGTTTTATTCTTGGAAACTCATATTTCTAAATTGTTACATTTGGAAAATAAACAAAAATTTGCGACAATTTTTTGGTTCACTATGTATAAGTAATAGTAATGATTTTAAAACACACCTCCTGTAATTGTAAAGAACTAAAGCTACAAAAGCAGGATATGTCACTCCAAATGGTCGAACTCCATAAAATTTAATTTGAAATTTCCGTCCAGTACCCAATACCCACTTGTCGTAAAAATGCCCTTAAACTGAGTTCAGAAAGTTCTGAATCCTAACATGTGGTGTAATGGCGAGAATGAGGTAGAATGCCCCATAAAATTAAAATACTCTTGGCACAAGTCTGAGCAATTCAGGTTTTTGCATGATGGCACAGAAGAATGAGTCCACCTCCTAATTATACGATTTGGAAAACACGGAAACGCTCCTTTAATAATTATTCAAGTAGGCCAGCATACTTTCAAGTATCAAAAAAAAGTCCGTATCTCTGGTTGGTTCATGTAGAGTATCACTTGTCAAATGTCAAACTAAAAACGGACACACTTTATTTTCGAATTTACATAAAGTTTTCAATTACAATTTAAAATATGTAAATTAGTTAACGCGCCCCCGTTAATTTGGCAACCTATTCTGAAACAAAAATAGTGTCGTATAATTTGTAGCAAAATAATATTTGTGAGAATATATAGGTGGAAAAAACCAAATTTGAAACATTCTTAAACCGTTTCTAATTGGATCCGATGATGTTTATCTAAATTAAAAATAGACATGGTTTTAGTCATTTATGGCATAAAACACGATAAAACATGCAAATGTGAATTCCTTGTCGGCCAAATCTTTATTAGTCAATTTTGGATAACTTGTTTGTATAATTTTAAAACATTCTTCCAGTGTTGGAAGCTGGCGCCAGCTTTTTTCGTTTTGCATATCTTTGACTGTCACACCTTATGTGGGCACCTGTTTTTGAAGATTAATATAGATAAATCAATTTAAAAAAAATATATAAAATATTTCAACGACGAAAATAATTGTCTGCTATTGTAAACAAGTAATCTAAATTTATGAGAGTTCGACAAAATTATCCTGTTATCATAACTTCATTCTAATGGGTTATTTATTTTAGATGATGTATTTATTTTGTTTTGACAATTTTTCGTTGAGAAACCAAAACGTTGCGTTGATGCTTGTTTGATCTTATTTCAGAGTCACCAATAACAAACACCGATTTTTCACGAAAGACCCTATTTCTAAAAAATGTACAGCCAAGTAGTAGATTAAAGATTAAACATTTCATTCATAAAATTGCTTGGTTCTTTTCCAAGTTCGTGATTTATCTGATTTTTACAAAACGTTCAATTAAATTAAACGTGACAGCCTTAACAAGTTCACTTCTCTATTACCATCTCATTTTGATGTTCCTTGTAGAAAGCCACCGGAAAATTCAATCAAATTCATATAAAACCTTTTTAGGAGGTGATTTATCCATTAAAAATTTTATTTGCTAAGTTTTGTGTGGGTTGATCATGTGGATAAATAAAAATAACACGATATAGCTCGAGGACCAACCGAGAAATTTTATTATATCACGGTCTACAATCATAAATTTTTTTGTAACACCTTCGCGTGTTTACGAGTCTCTTTTCACACATCCAGAAGTTTCCAACTCGAACGAAACTTCTAAAATATTTTCAGTTAAAACACAAAATAAGCCAAACTATGAAAAAATACCGTAACTCGAATTGTCAAAAAAAGTATCTCCTAATGTTCAAGTCCCAAAGAAATGTATTTGACAACACCACATCTAATTAATAAGAACACAACACAATACGAAATATATTTTTAGACATTTATTTTTTAACTATATTCTCTGAAATTTGTAAAACATATTATCCCCATTTACAAAATTCATCAGCAAAAAAATATCAAAAAACAGTCAAAATATTGAAATTAATCAATGTAAATAACAGTGAATAGGTACTACTTATAGATACTTCATTCTTATGATCGATAATGATGATGGAAAAATAAAAATGTATTACATAACATAATTATTGTAGCATTCCATGTAATTATGATAGTGTATGTAAAAAATGAATTTTTGATGTAATAAAACTTTTTTTATTTATTATTTATTATACAATTTGAGTGTAATAAGTAATATCAGAGACGTGTTTCGAGCAAAACTAAAAATGAATTAGAAATCAATCAAAATTGAATACATACAGGCTGTTATTAGTGGAAATAACTAGAACTTAAAAATTAATTTTAACTTTTTTACATAACAATCATTATCGACTAATATTGGTTAAAACTATTATTTAGAAACAAGACAGCTCATTTCAGAGTAATTGGGTGATTTTCAGTTTTTAAATTTTAACATTTATACCCAACTCCAGACACTTATCTGATTTAACCTTTTAGATTTTTTGTCTCTGATTACAAATATATGGAAATAAGTCTAATAAAAGATCATGATGATCAGGTTATGATTAATGGATTTTTTTGCCACCTAGTGATATATGAAACTATTATTAATGACAACACGTTTTCATACCGAACGTGTTTCACACACTTGAATTTAATTTCTCAACTTACGGCACTTCCAACTAACCTAAGATTTAGTAAAAGTTAAAATGTGGAACCTTTTTTGTTTTTCTATTTTCGAAATACCCATGTTTCTGATAACCAATTCCACAACGACTTCTTTTGTAATTTTACAGTTCACGCCAACGTGTTTCGCTTATCTTGTTCTAAATATTTTTTTGCCCGTAAAAATGGATTAAATAAGAAATCGATAAGATAAAAAATACAAACCTTAAAGATAAAATAAAATGAAAATATTGAAATGAGCGCGTAGGAACCTAACGAGAAATTATAGCATTACACATCACCACTGGCAACAATCTTGTCTATTACAATAATAATCACGCCGTTTGCATGCAAATTTTTGCCGAGCCGCCCCTTGCACAACAGTCGCATTGAGATGTCGCCAAACATATTAATAGTATCAGTCACTTCCGAGTTGCTACTATAAATTTATCGCGCATTCAATCTGTTGTTTATTTGCATAGTAAAGAACAGATGTATCAAATTTAAACTATTTTTAAAGAAAGTAGACCTCAATTGGGTGGTCTGAGAATATATAGCTTCACACGTTTATTAATTATTGTAACATTTTCCTACAAATTTAGATCGGAGATTAATACAAAACCGTTCCTAGACAACTAATTTCGTTGCATTAGTCAATTCGTAACATTGTGGGCACCACAAAAGCAACTCATGATTTACGAGAATCCTATCGCCAATGGCATTTTATTTCTGTATCGAAATCACAAAGAATAATGGTGAGGCCTCGATATCATATTGTAAGCGCGGGCATTGCACACCTATTATACAGAAACGCCTACAGGAATCGCCTACGTGAAAACCATTACATTTATATATTTTTTTCAAATCGGATGTAAGCATACGTATTGTCTTTATAAGGTCAAGCACTGCTGGTTTGTTGACTTAATTGCATATCCAGTAGTACGCGATACTACTACACTTTTCTGTGTAATTGCACATTTCAGGCACGGACTCCCATTAATTGTCCTTTTGTAGACATATAGGCACGAGCTTGAATGAAAGATAACGGTCGACGTAATTTTCCTCCGAGTCCGCAAGGAAAATATTTGGTAACCAACCTAAATACACACCTCCTTATACTCTACCGTGAAACTACAAGATAACGAGTTTACAAACATTTTGTACCTCTACAAACAATGAAGTCTCATTCATCCATGACACAGAGCCCCCAAATCATAAGTTTCTATGAATGAATTTTCGTAAAATCCCATAAAATATGCAAATTAATCTCAAAAAAATCTGTAACGTATCCCACTTCTTCACACGCCTGCAAAATTCTGTTTTTATCAAGTACTTTCGAAGATTACGTGTGGTCAAAAAACGCCGACAGACCGACGGAATTTAGAGACCTACATATTCGTAACCTACGCACATTCTCTTTAGCTTACGCGGGGGAAGTAAAACTAGAAAACCAAAAAATTTACAACACACACCTGTGATTGAGTCCGTTTTTAATTACACGCAGCATGTTTAACTTCCAGAAAAATAACATTCTGGGCGTTTATTGTAAAAAAATTAACGAATTATTTTGTTCTTCCTTTAACTCAAATTCATCTGCAAAAAAAATTAGAATTCCACTAAATTCTTTAAAATCATTCCACGGTCCTAATTGACATTGTAAACCAACAAAATCTTTTCAATAATTTTATAAACCCTCCTTCTGAAAAATGTTGGGAGTTTCCACGCTTTTAACTAACCATGTATATATTCGTTAATAGAGGCAGTAACTTCTTTAAATCAAAAGGTGAAGTTAAAATTCTTTCTATTCGTGCACCCCTAAGAACCTGTTGGACAGGATATAAAAACCGAATGAACATAAAGATCTCCAGGTAAATGGGAAGGACGTTAGCCAGTGACAGCTGTCATAGGGAAGGCCAGTGAGATCTAAGGCACGCGATACCGCAAAAAGAAACTTGGACTACCGACCGCCTCTACGTGCCTATGTTTATGGCTTTCGGAGACCTGTTCACATTTTCTGAACGATTTTAAATTTAAAAGGTGGTGTAGCCAAGAATATGTCGAGAACGTTTACAAACATTTCACAAAGACAACAATTAACGGCTTAGAAACGCATCATTGCTTGTTCTTCATGCTTTACAAATGTGGTCACAGTGGACAAGACAAACCACTCTGACAACCATAATAAATAAACTTCTATTTAAATCGAAATTTTCCGATAATTCGTTATCGCCACCTAATTTTAAACAAGAAATGCATGTCAACAGTAGTGGTAACGTCTTGTTATGAGATATCGGCAATTTTATACAATCTAGATATCAAAGGTCATAGACGAGCTGCATCGTGAAATCCGTAACGTAACGAATTCTAACTTTATTAAATTACAAGCCTGCAGAAATAAACAAAACAAGGAATTCGACCAATTAAGTTTTTTTAAAGCAGAATTCAAAATGAACTGGTCTGAGCCTATCTCCGGATGTCATGTTGGTTTTGATAAATTGCAAAAGATTGATGAAGGGTACTATTTTCTTTGGCCGATAATTGCTTCGGTTTGTCCTTGGTTGTGTTCTTATAACCAGAATTTTTAAGTATATGATGTTATTTAACCTTTTTTGCGCGTCTCACAATTTGGGTACATGAAATTGAACGATGAGAGGAAACGTATCGCATCCAACAGACATCAAACAAAGCTTTTTGAATGAAAATTTTTGAAAATTAATTCTAGATTAATTTAAAAATGTAAACTAAAGAACATGGTCGATATACTTGTTACTAAACAACATGAGATAAAATTAAGTCCAATTTAACCTTAAGGGCCATTTTTTCCAAAACTTATATTCCAAGAACTGTTTAATATGCAGAATAATACTTCATTACTTTTTTCTGTTGCAATTTTAAAATGTAAATACACCTTACGTAGGTACGAACAACATATTCAACTGGCGTGTGCGCGGGAAAAGAAGAATAAGTCAATAATTGTGTAAAATGAATTAGGTACAGATACCACTCAAAATATTTTGGAAAAAACCTGAGTTATAAACTTTAACATTAATTTTCTCAAAACTTAGATTTTTTAACTTATACTCTTTCTTCTGCGCATGCGCCAATTATTTAATACAAAATGGTGATTCTTTTATCAATGTGATTACGTCACAAGTTGAATTTTTTTGCCCGCCATGTATTATATAAAAATTATAACACGTTATTGAGGTCTTAATATTAACTCTTAATAAACACAAAAAACTTTTTTTTTAAACCTCAATGAATTCGTATCTCTTATATCTTACATACATCATCCGAATAATGGTAAAGAAGGTTACCACCTTGTGCACGATATGTTATTTTTTTTATCTATCGTACTGACGCACAGTCGTCTTTTTTTGTACATTTTTTATTATAATATTTAATGATATTTTTAAAAACATAATAACCAGATAAAACTAGAAATAGCTGAAACACTCAATACAAATTAGAAAAATAAATTAATATCCAAATAATAATTTAAA
This sequence comes from Asbolus verrucosus, assembly GCA_004193795.1. Taxonomy (NCBI): domain Eukaryota; kingdom Metazoa; phylum Arthropoda; class Insecta; order Coleoptera; family Tenebrionidae; genus Asbolus; species Asbolus verrucosus. Next base: position 30,730 of record QDEB01020554.1, on the reverse strand, counting down.
AGAATCACATTTTACGATTGGCAGAATGGCTTTCACGGCCGCTGTCTATATGATTCAAGATTTCCGGGTTATTCCGCGGTCGTCGCCTAGCTGACGTTGGCTGACGTTTCGTATGACATACTGCTTGCTTCTTCAGAGTGTTAGATTAGTTGTAAAGAAATAAGTAGCATATCT
>QDEB01020554.1:16186-27311 GCA_004193795.1 Asbolus verrucosus | reverse complement strand
ATACAAATCACAACCAACTGCGATGTTATAAACATTTATAATAACTCTGTATAAGTGTATACATGACCCCCGTGAATATCGATTTTCTTTTACAAGACAGTCATATAACGAGTTTCTAAAGCAAAAAAATATTATATTGATATAAAACGGGCCATATTAGGTATTATCTCACAGAAAATTAAAACTCTTTTACAGTCGAATTCTTAAACTCCTTTAAAATGTAATTACGTCATTTGTTGTATAATAATTATATTTGATAATTTACTTCTCTTTAATGAGGTTGATGAAATTATTTATAAAAATGTAGTGTTTCACAAAAAAAAATGTGTCTTTATGTTACCTGCTTACACCTCTTATGTAAATATGAGATCTGAATAGATCTACACATAAATACTTATTATCTCACAGAATACAATAAATTACTGTATATTAACCAAACGATCATTTTCGCACCATATAGTTCTGTGTGTTTATGTAGTTAGATATAGCAGATAAGTTGGTTTAAACGTGCAAATAATGTGTTAATAATAGTTAATGACTGCATTTTATTTAATTATTTTTAAAATAATGAAAAATGAGAAAATCAAATGTGTTATAACAAGAATTTTGGTTACATCACACCTCAAAATATTAAATCAGACATCCTTTAATTCATCCCTACATTTGCAAGAAATGAATAACTTTATTTTTTTTATTCTTGATTCTATCCATCAATGACAAAAAACGTGCGATTTTATAACTTTCACATAATTCAACGCATTGTTATCTTCCACTCAAAAAATGTGTTCACCATCAAGCATCATTCAGAACAACCGATTATAAATTAAATTAAAATTGTTATCTGACCAAACTACCATTACAGTATTATCCGCATTTGATTCCACCCACAGCAAGTATCATTTCTGTGTTGGCGTTTGGCAATTTACAACCTGTTGGCACCTTTTACCGACTTCTTTTGATGGAAATTACGTAAGGTTATTGCTAAAAATGGCATTCATCAACAAACACAATTGTTATATATCCGGTGGCGCTCTCGAGATTGATGTAATAAAAAAACACATTAACACGCAATTAGTTTATGTTCTTATTATATCATAATTTCATCTTCATTTTACATTATGTTATCCTGCCCTAAAAAGCCGAATCATATGAGTGCATATTGCAATGAAATAGTGCGAGAGTGGTGGACATGTAAACATATTTTTAATTAATTTAATCAGGTGAACTATTATTTATCTAACTATAATAAAAGATGTTATTACAATTATAATAATGTGTTTTCTTACTGACTTGAGTTTGTCACATTACACAATAAAAATGTTAGAAAATAAAATAAAAATGAGACGATGAGAATACCATTTCTACAATGTGTGGAACAGTTTTGAGGGAGTTTGATTAGTTAACTCGTGAAGAACTGAAAAAAGGCGTCTGACTACCTGCACAGCGAGCCTCCCTTAACTTAACCCATCCAACAAAAAACCAGGGCAATAAAACCCGAGTTCCGGTTCGATTTAAACTAAAATCATAAATTTGAGCAAGAATAACCACAGGTATCTGAACCTGTCCTTGTGTGAACTTCCACCTAATATTTGTTTTCTAATTATATCTCAAATACTCATCGAAAACTTTTCAAGTCATCGGAATGCGGTACACAATCAAAAACAAAACAAAAACATTGAGTTAACCTCACCTTCGCTATCTCAAGACGTTCTAGTTCGTGGATTTTCGAAGAATCGGTCTTTTCGTCAGCACATAGCCACTTCACATCGTTTTTTAATGCACTTTTAAGTTAGTAGGACGCTTTTTGAAAGTTACTTATTGTTTAATTTGCTCATAAGCACCTTTGCACCAAGAGCGCGTTGGCTTGCGAAGCGGCCGAACCGAACGCAACTTGTGTTTTGTGTTGATTCCGGTCGTCGAAGACGAGACACGAGACCAGTTTCTTTGGTCCATGTGAGGAGATGGCAGGTGTAGTGCGAGAAAGACGGAAAATTGGCCGTGGTTATACACAAAGAAAGATGAAGAGAGTATAAGGTGGGCTGCATAAGCTCTAGGCGCAAACAACAATTTATTCTGCCGTAACGAGATATTTATCAACAAAATAAAAAATAACAGTCATTTTTAACAATAAAATGGAATTTTTGTCTTATTAAAAGGAATTATGTACAGACAAGCATAAAATTATAAGATAAAACTTTGTACTGAGACTTCCTGGGAACATATCACGAGCAAAGTGTAGTGTGTAAATTAAATAACAAAAATTGCAAAATAGGAATCTAAACCTTGTTCGAATACATTAAAATTAGTACAACTTATAATTTATTCAATCGGTACAACTTGACTCACATTGCTAGAATTGGTTGTAGAACTGAAACGTAATATATCACCTACTAATTTTACGTATTATGCGTACTTTTGCGTTATTTGAACTGTTATTATCTAAGTTGTTAGTTGAGTCAAAAGGAATTCAAAGTCTGTAACAATCATTATTAGGTAAAAGGAACGTAACGGTTGAATACAAACAAATAAAAAAGTAATTTCAAAATTGTTCAGTTTCTTCTGACTGAACCTTCAATAATCACAATCATGGACGAACTGATTCTGATGAAATTTGGTACATACATAGTCATACAATGTATTTAAAGAATGTTTTAATGATTATGTCTAAACATATTGACAACAATACTGAGCTGAAGTGAAAAGATTGATAATTTTCAATTTTTTTAAGAAAAATTAAAAATTGTACTTGCTGGTAATTACCTACATTTTTTAATATGTAAATTAAAAATTCTTAATATATTCTTATTCTTTTTTTTTATGTTTCATATATCTGGCCCACCTCATCATAGGATGTAAATGCATAAGTGGGATATTTACATAATTACTGCAATTTGGTTTATGGGGTTTTACCCATACAAAATAAAGGAGTGTGCCTTTTGAAAACATGGAAGGCAAATTTTGAATTTAGATGTATTTAGTAGATTAAATAATAGTTAAAAAATGTACAATTTTAATGATTACAAATTCGGAACATGCTTTCTAGTCTAATATAAGTAAAAATAATAACAATAATTTAAATTTTCATGGAATAGGCCGTTTAACACATCATACTGATTAGATACTTACGTAGCTACTTGTCTTGTACCTTGTGGTTTATAGTAATGACTTTTGACATTTTTACGTATTTGAATATTTGCATTATTATAATATAACAATTTGAAATGAAATTGTTGAAAAAAGTTTAAGAGTGGTTTATCTATGTATATGAGCAATCACCTATAAATATATGGCTTTCAAAATTTGTGTTTCAATTTTTTGTTGAGTGAAAATTCTTACAAATAAGTTCAGTTACCGATAAAATGAATTCTGTTGTTAACAGGTTTAGATGACCCACAATACATCTCTCTTCATTTTTTTCAAATTATATTTTCTCAATTTTTCAGAAGGCAGTAACATTCTAAGATAATCTCTCAGAGAAGAAAGTATATGCGTAAAGAATGTATATCTTGTATCAATTCTATACGTAATTCTAGCTATGTGAATCAAGTTGTATTGCTTATATAAATTGTACCAACTACCAACCAGTTTTACAATAAATTGAGTTGATTCTATTGAAACAAAGTTTACAATTACTATTGCTGTTAAAAAAATTGCTGTAATATACTGCGGCTCAATGTTATTCACATTTGTTATCATTTATTATTTCTAGTAAAAATGTGTAGTTTTACTTTATTACAAAATAAAAATTTTCCCTTAAAAACGTAATTTTTACTAACTGAAAGAATCACATTTTGATGATAAAATGAAATTTAATTATTTTTTGAAATATCATGAAATATAAACAACACATCTTACTATTCTGTCATCAAAATAAAAAGCAATCAAAATTCAATGAATTCGCAAAAGTTTTTAGCTGAAAACGTAAATGTGTATATAAAATACATGGTTTTTAAGTAGTAACATATCAATTGTGAAAAAAAAGAGAAAGCACAAATACACAACAATATTTTATAATGTAAAACAATATATGATACATAATATAAGTATTAGTGCAGTATATGCTTATTAAATCTAATTAAACCATCCAATTTCCTCAACTATGGATTATCGGTTTCCATATTCGAAGAAATAACTGTTTCTGCAGTAATAAATCTTTTAAACTTACAACGTAGATTTATTTGTATTCCAGGGTCCTGCATTTTTGCTATTTCCTCAAGAATTTCGATGAACACTCTCATATCGTTACTTTCGCCGTAAGACTGATAAATCGAATTAAGTACTAACATTACAACAGTAGGAACTGGATAGTTTTTTACTAAGTAATAATACAAATTATATACTGTTATTTTATCAGTAGTAAAATTCAAAATGCCTTCTTTGAATGCATTGGAACATACTTCAGTAATATGAAGACCATAGAGTGAAATTAAACTGTCAAAAAATGAAACGATTCTTGCACATAAATCGTCAACAAAGTCATGTTTAGACACCTCCAACTTCGTTTTTAGGAAGAATATTTTAACATAATCGTAAAAATCATCAATAACGCTTATTTTGCTTTCAAAGTACTTCACAAATGGTTCAAAATATTTCAGGTCGTCAGCAGAAGATCCCATAATATTTTTATACCAGTGATGGCAAAACATAAAGACATTTGATCGATTTGCACGCTGATCAATAATATTTAAAACAGTTTCCAATATAGTAGTCTTCTCTACTCGGCAAAATAGGAAGGAAAATGCAAAATTACTCATCTGATAAAAATCCATACATTTATCTCCCACCAAAAAATGTTCTTCCAAAATTTTCGAACCAAATTCTAATGGTAGCTGCAACATTATTTCTTCATTCATTGCCGATAGTAACCTGCCCTTCAATGGCAACAATTTTTTCCATATGTCTATAATTTTTTCCAAATACTCCCAGCTACATACGATGTATAAAGCTCTATATTTTTTGGGTACTTCCCAAATTTTTTCGATCATACACTTGTGGGATTCATCATCGGTTTTATTAATGTACAGCATATTCATTTTAACCATTTTGAAAAAGTTGTCTGAAGGATTTTTCACGAAGTATTTGATAGTTGACGAAAACATATACTTTTGTAGCGACTGAACTTCTTCTGTTTTATTCAGCAGTTTAAGAATGGCATCTACTTTTGTTAAGGTACTTAGTTCGCAAGTGAAATACATAGCATGCTTTCTTACAGAAACTGCTTTCTTTGCTAAATGGCTCAAGTAGTGAGGAAGCATATTTTCAGGTGTGTGGTACATTATACTGTACAACGACCTCATGGAATATTTAAAATAATCACCAGCACAATAATTTAACAATGAGGGAAATACTTCGTAACTTTTCGTATGTTTAAAATGTTGGGCTATAGCGCACTGTAAATTGTACAGTCTGACTTCGGTTTCATTGTTTAGATCGAGGGTTTTATTTACTGGCTTATAGGAATCTGCTACAGTTACAAAATTTTCAGGTTTCATGACAACAGCCAAGCAGGGTACAAAGACTGTTTTATTTTCAAGACAAGCATCATCACTCAGTTTAGAAATACAGAATTCTATTACTTTATCGTCCAATTGTAAGTGACTAAACTTTTTTATTTTATGCCACATTTTTAACTGATAAGGCAACTTGGCGTTAACTATTTTTTTAATAAATTTATCTAAATATTTCACGAGCAATAGAGGTTCATATTTTATAAACCAGCAAAAATCCTTTAAAGCATGGAATATGTCCAAGCGTTCCCAATATACTTCTAGATACTCCTTTCTGTGACTGTTTTCAGTTGTTGTGAAAATTTTATTTTTTACTTGAGTTATCAAATCATGACCAAGGTATTTAAAATTTCTAATGGCGTAATTAAACGAATTCAACAATGAAGGAAAATCATAAAATGATATTTGATCATCTTTGTAACAACGATTCCATTTGATTGTTTGCCTAATTAAAAAAGAACAGTTATAATCCATTTGTTTCTTGTCAAGAGGTTTATTAGAATTTATATTTATAGCAAAAAGCAAAAAGTATTTTTCAAATTCTTTATTGTATTTACCCCACTGCGGAAACTCTAGTATCGTATCGAGAAATTCTAAAATCAGTTGATCTATTGGTTCACTTTTTTTGAACAAAAATTCCAAATAGGACAATTTTTGGTGTGTAGAAGTACCCCTGTTAAATTTTACTAGTGGTAATGTTTGTATTTTTTGATAAGTAGTCAAATCTTTATCAAATTTCAACATATAAATCGTCAGTAAATCATTAACGTAATTCCACATCTCTTCAGTGAACTTTTCAAAACCGAAAAGATTTTCAATTTTATGTATAAATTGCATGTGAACATTAATTTCATCATTTTTATGGCGAAAACAGAAATATTTCATTACCTGTGTTAAAGCATTTATATCTTTGTTTATATGGCAAGTTTCGATTAAATATTTCACTAATTTAGCCCTCTGATATATATCAGATGTTACGTTAATTTTTTCTTTAATCAATGGAATAGACTCCTGCGTAGTTAAATACTTAATAAAATCGTCGTTTCCATCATCGACTTTTACTTTGGCAAGAACTGCGCGTTCTAAATTTTCTGGTATAAGGCTCAAAAGGTATTCATTAATAAGTACAGGATACGCAGCAAATTTGGTGTTATAATGATTTTCAACAGCTTTAACGTATAAACTGTAGTGATATTTCTTTGGAAAATGAATCATGAAGCTTCTAATACTACCCACATCTGACATATCTAGAGGAAGAGCGTTACAAAAAAGATGTACAGAATCTTTACCGATTTTTCTTATTACTGCTTTCATATTTAAGAAATGAAAGTCATATGGTTTGTTTATTATAGCACCCTTTTCAACATCAACTATTTTTTTAGTAATTCTACGACCAAATATAATTTCAAAATTATATTTTTTTCGTAAATAATTATACAAACTCTGATTTTCGGTATAAACAAATTTAAGAAAACGCTTATAATTGTAATTATGAACTGAATTATTAGTATTCTCAAAGTAAAATATGATTAAATTAGGGTCTTTCATGTACAAAATTTTTAACTGCATTCCTGTTAATTCAATTGGATGTTCTGTTAAAACTTGTCGTATTTTTGCAGGAGTACAACCAGTAATAAAATTCATAGCTATGAATATTCCATAACGTGCTGCAACAGCATCAAAAATGTTGTCGAACTGTTCAGAATCAACATACCGACACAACTTCCTCAGCACCTTCATGCGCACTGAAAACGACATGCATGGTAAAATTTCATTTACCAGTTCGGCAGCTCCGACTTCATTAAATGATTCTTTAAAAAACCAAATCTGTCTCGCTATTTTACTAACAAAAACTTCGTTTCCTTCTTTAAGTAGCTCAAGTATTTCTTGTTTTCTTCGATAGTATATTAAAAATTCCAGTTTAAATAGGCTCTCCAAATACGTCTTGGGCACTAAATTCGACGTGATTATGTTCAACATTTCAGTGTTGCCACGTAGAGATGAATTCTGATGCAGTAATGAAAATAAATTTTTTCGTCTTTCAGCGACAGTCGTGCCTTCCAGTGAGCGGAACTTCAAAACAAAGTCTTCAGCGGCGTTTGTCATGTTCAGCAAAGTACAATCTACAACTAAATTTTTCGATTAATATTACACCACGTTTGATATTTGGTTTAATGTAATGGGTAACATTATTACCCCTAACCATTAACCTAACCTTATTAATATGACTCATCTACTGTTTTGCTTTATATTTGGTAATCACCGTTTAACATTAACCAGTTTTATACAAAGAAAAAGAAAAAAAATATTGATGTTATCCATCTATTCTATATTGCAAAGTAATGACTGTAGATTAAAAATAAAACCAATAAAATGTTGTCAGATAATGAGTCATTGAGTCACACGAGATACCAGGTATATGTGAAAAGCACAGAATGTACAAGGTGAAAAGTGTCGATGATATGAAATAATCGACAATAATATCATATAGGTTTTGAATTTATCGCATGAACTTTCACAAACTCGGTTCATATATACGTATTTCCTAGTGCGAAAGTTATGCACACATATACACAGTAGCATAGCATAGGGTCATTATGAATGTTTGTCGTCAAAGGCGGTTGTAAGAACAAATACAAATGGTCTTATTGCCGCTATACAGTCATAATGATGCGTTTAATCTTGGGCTAGTAACAATAAGTAACCAATGAAGCCAACAGTCAAAAACATTTTTCCCTATAATTACAATTCTTTAGAATTGATAAAATATTCACATAGAACGACAATATTTTCTAAACAATTCACAGCCACCTTTGACTACAAACATTTATAATGACCCGATATAATAGTAGCAAGTTTACCTTAACCTTAAATCTAATAATATATACTCACTGCCTTAACTATCAAGTCAAATAAAGGAAATCCACCATGTTAATGATGGATTAAGTCAAGCTTAAAGTGTATCTTTGTTCAATTTTGTCTATATTTGTATTTAAATTGACCTAAAAATGACGTTCAATCCCTCTTTAATTAAATCAATCATACCTTAGGAATTTCTGCTAATTTGTCTCCCTGTAGACCTGACGTCACAACAAACTATTGAAAATGATGCTATAAAATGTAAGCGAAGGAATCATTTTTGTTTTTTATGTTTATTGTGCCTATGCACAATGGATGGCATTTAAATAATTTAACCAAAAACCATTATTAGCTGAAGTTCCCAATAGTGTACAATTTTCAAAATCACTGAAAAATGTAATTCTGGGCAAATACCTAAATGTGTTTATTTAAACAATCTAAGCCCCACAACAGTAAATAATACCTACATAAAATATACCTACCTAATAACCTACCTAATACCTACATAAAATGAAGATATATCGGCGTACATCAGCAAGTATAATCGTTGGCTGATTGTTATGCCAAAACCCTCGAAGGATTACTTAGGTTTTACAAGTGTTTGGGCCCACCACCTACCTAATGGTCATAAAAAAATTACAAGTTAAAACTAGGACCACAATGAATTTATTGAAATATACAAAATGTGGTGATTGTTTTAGCCACTTAACTCTTGCGGATTTATACTGTTATTTTCATATAAATTTAAACTTTCTATCAAAATTTCTGGAATTAGGATACGTAGCGGTATCAGGACAAACAAGTTTAATTACTTTAGGTAAGGGTAGTTTAAAAACATGACTTACTTGCAAAGTTGAGGTTAGTAGAATAAAATTCTATTCGTAATTGTGTTCTGACTTTTAACATTTTCAATTTGGGAAAGAAATATATGGCGACCCTAAAGTCAAAAAGAAGGCGAAATGGACACCGATGTCGTTTTTGTATATGAAGACGAAGCTGATGTTAGCGCACCCAAAAAGAGCGCAAATGGTTAACCGATATTGTAAGATAAGTAAAAATTTGACATATTTTACTTTGAAATTATTAATAATTATTTTTTATTGTTAGAAACTGTTTTATTCATTATGTTGTAATAATTGACCTTAAGTTTTTTTTATTTTCAAAACGTAAAATTTATTTTATAAATTAAGGAAAAGTGTGTGACCCCAAAAAACTTCTTGGAAAGAGCAAAATTTAATAAATAATGAACTATATCTACAAATTTTGTAAACCCAGCACAAACGGTATAGGAATATCATAGAAAGTACCACATAAAATGAGCCACTTGATTTATTTGTATAATAAACTAAAGGTACAAATAATAGGTAATAACAATAACATAAAATTAAATGATCGCTAAAACAACTTTGTTATTGCCGACTCGTTAAAAATCAAGTCAAAAGCACACTGTAACATTTGTTAATTTACTCACACAACTCAAATGAACTTCAAACATAATATGCATGTCAAAAAAAAGAATGGAAGAGTTGTAAGAGGACCTATTTTATAAAATTGGAAGACAGGCGCCAAAAAATATTGCCAGTAAAAATTACTGCAATAAAAGTACAAAACGATTTGGCACATAGAATCTTAAATATACATACCAAAGCCAAGAATATTGGCAAAGCATAGAGTATTATTCACTAGATCAGGCAAAACTGGTATTGCTATAAGATATAAGATATTTAGAATTCTCACATTCTAAACTAACAAATCAAGTATCGCGCTTATTCATTCAATTTCACACTGATTCGGAAGACAGCCAAAAAATACTATTTTGTTTTTTGAATTGGAACAGGAAATTGAACGATAAGTTTATTTAGGAAAATAGCTTTGAAACGCACACACATTTTTTTTTTGAAACACTTATGATTGTTTCGAATCATTATGTACAATAGGAAGAGCATGTATGTATCACGGGAAATAGAAAAAATATATGTATATGCTACTCTAATTTCAATGATGATTAAACCAATTTGTTAGGAATAGGAAATTTTAAAAATTATTCATTTTTTCTTATTCCCTATTACTGATACAGTGTCACGATTTATTGCTTAACTTGGTAAGATTTATAATTGAAAATGTATATAACCAAAAAGTAACAAACATGCTCCCACAAACATATTATAAAGTTTCAGGAAATTATTTAAAATTTAAAATCAATCGGAGCATATTGTTTCAGAAGTTACCAGGAAGTATCTTATATTACATCATAAAATGAATAAATTTTTTAAAGACGTAGTAACAAATGTTTTTCAATTATACAAAAATAAATAAATAAAATAACAGTACAATTAAAATTACCTAATTAGCGAAATATATTACTTCCCCACTTAATCAATATTTTCTCTAGTTCTACTTTTGGTAACAACATTAAAATTAATTTCATTAGATAAAATTTCCATTACAAGAATAAATAGTGATAGAAAATCTTGCACTTTAGTTTTTTGTATTTGACTTGAAAATTACTCTAAATAAATAATATTTGGTGATGAACCTGAACATTATGAACTTAATACAAAATAATTACAACAGTTCCAAAACAATGATCGATATAAGCCATGTTTTATATGTCTACCTACGATACGAATCAGTCTATCTCCCCTCAGACAAAAATTTAGACCACATCAAAGTTTCATGGCGGGTTTATACAGCAAGTAATTTAAGAAAGGAAAAAAGTAAAAGAAGAAATTTAAGAAAAACGCAGCTGACGTTTATAC